>JAKUCM010004647.1:0-48064 GCA_023374145.1 Lepidium sativum | reverse complement strand
GTTTTGGACTTTTCGTCTTCTTCTCTTTGACGACCATTGACTGTGACAAAGTCACAAAACGATGGGTTTATGGCTTAATAATGACAGACAAACGGCTCTTTAAACCAAACCGAACCGACTTTAATTAACGTAAATCTATAAAATCAAAATAAGCAGTCGGTTTTTTCGGTTTAATCTAAACCGACCAGCCGGTTCAAAAGTCCTCTCCACCATCTCTATTCTCTACAATGCTTTTTCATGAGAGGCCAGAAAATCAAAATACAAACGGAGTGAAGCAATTTCACCAGAGCTACGGCATGAGCGAGTGTGAATCGTGGTATCAAATCCTAATTCAATAATCGCCATGAAGATGCTTGCTGGAGCTTCTTCATCCGCTAACAGATCCTATATCCTCGTTATTTTCCTCTCCGTTTCTCTCTTCTGGCTCCGTCACAGCACTTACCGACCTCAACAACAAAATCTCAATCCGAAGAACGTTACTCGTTTGGAATTTGAGACTGCACCGCGGAACAACTACATAATCCGATTTAAGCAGTACAAACCGGCGAATGATCATCAAATTTACCTTGAATCGAAGGTCCGATCCGGTGGTTGGGGTTGGATCGAGAGGAAGAATCCGGCGTCGAAGTATCCGACAGACTTTGGTGTTATATGGATCGAGGAAAACGGGAAGGAGACCGTGGTTAGAGAAATTGAAGGGTTAGAGATTGTGAAAGACGTGAACGTCGAGTTCAGGTACCAGAGAGTTTTGCTTGGAGGATCTTTTCTCGACGCGAAGAAACCTCCGGGAAAGATCTTCACTTCAATGTCTTTCGAAGAAGAAACTGATTCCTTTGCGACGGCAGCTACAAGTAACACCACGGTAAACTGGAATCGACATCTTCTTGGTCAGGTGAGAAGTTATCAAGTTACTATCTGTTATTGTTAGCTCACTAAATGCGACTAAAATGCAGTATATGATTTCGTGTTAACCACTGACCTTCAACACGACCATCTTATTGCCTCTGCCCTCCCATTGAACCTTGCAATTGTAAATTGGGACCGTACATCGGATTTCTAGTACCTCCTCCGCCCCCTTCATTCCCAAAGTACGCTTGAGGCAACTGACCTTCACTACGATTGTCCAGCGGTCTAGCTCGGGACAACATGCCTTGGGCTAACGAAGTGACCCCGACTCTTGGATCCGGCACTTGTGCCCCCACAACGAGATTTGGCAAACCAATCTCCTGTTGCGGGTTGCAGCTTTGTTGTAACTCCCGAACTCCACCACCGGTCAATCCTTTTCCCTCCGACGATGAACCCTTTGCTAATGACAACATTATCTCCGATAACTTGTCTATTTTGTCGCTGTTATTCGCCAATGACTCTTCAATCTTATCATTGTTCTTCGTCACAGCTGCTTCTATCATCGACTGTATTTTCTTTTCAAAACCTGCGGTGAACATATCTTCTCCTTCGTCCGTCACCGACTTCATCATTGCTTGTAAACGTGTTACCGGTTGATCCGCCATTAATCTGAAGCTCGACTGAGCTCTGATACCTTTAATACAAGAATCGTAGTCCAATTCTTGTAGTAAACTTTAACACGATTCGCCGTTCCGCAAACAACAATTCGTGAACCTAATCAGAGTGCTCGATTAAGAACAGAGCAAATCACGATCAAGAATTCATTCAATTTCCATTAACCTTTCCAAAAGTATGCTTACAAGAATCCATTAACAGAAAAAATCTAGAAGATGAACAACATATTCGTGAGCTGTTTCTACGCAGGAAAACAAACTATATAATTCTTCAATTTTGGTCTTTGGTCCTTCACTTCTATCTTCTCTTGAAATTGACCCCTCTATCTTTAAAATGATCTAAAAGAACCTTCTTCGATTTATCACTATACTTACACCTTGTTTCATGTTACTTCGTGTAACACCTTCCTTGAATCGCACGCTAAGCAGGCCACATAGGTATACTACTTAACACCATACTATGCCTCCCACCATTTTCGTTAGAAATTGGTATAAAAATCAAGCCATACACTTAATTCTCATAGTGGTTCTCTTTTTGCAGTAAAAAATACTCGCGAGAACTATCAAGATCAAGGACGAGCTTCTGCTCAGAGAGGGAATCAGTGGGTCGACTGGATGGGGCTGATCCATCCAAAAGAGTGAAAGTAACGGTGGGACGTCTATACTCTATGATCCGTCCTGACTGGATGTATGGCGCGTGTGGCACAATATGTGCCTTTATAGCTGGATCGCAAATGCCTTATTTTGCGCTTGAAGTCTCGCAAGCCTTAGTTTCCTATTACAGTAGTTGGGAGGATACTCAAAAAGAGATCCAGAAAATCGCTATCCTCTTTTGTTGCGCCTCTGTCATCACCCTCATCGTCTACACCATTGAACATGTCTGCTTTGGTACTATGGGCGAGCGTCTCACTCTCTGTGTCCGCGAAAAGATGTTTAGAGGTTTGACTTAGTGCAAATTAGACATATCAGTAAGAGAATTGAGATCCCAGTTTTGTTATGTAATACTTTATATGGTTTTTGGTTTTGTAGCGATGTTGAAGAACGAAATCAGATGGTTCGATGAGGTGGACAACACAAGCTCAATGTTGGCATCACGACTTGAGAGTGATGCTACTTTGCTTAAAACAATAGTGGTCGATAGATCGACGATTCTACTGCAGAATTTTGGTCTCGTTTTGACCTCTTTCATCATAGCCTTCATACTCAACTGGCGTCTCACTCTTGTAGTCTTAGCCACATATCCATTGGTTATAAGTGGCCATATCAGTGAGGTAAAGCATTGTTTTGAGTCTTTTTGACTTAGAGTTTGTGTTTGTATTTATGTTTGTGCTTTTGGTATACTTGTAGAAACTTTTCATGCAAGGCTATGGAGGAAACTTGAGCAAAGCGTATTTGAAGGCCAACATGTTGGCCGGAGAGTCTGTTGGCAACATCCGCACGGTCGTGGCCTTCTGTGCTGAGGCAAAGGTTCTAGATCTTTATTCAAGAGAGCTTATAGAACCTTCCAAAAGTTCTTTCAGGCGTGGACAAATTGCAGGACTTTGCTATGGTATCTCTCAGTTCTTCGTCTTTATTGGAAAGGAAATATGAAATATTTCCTTATTCTTATTGTACACTATTTTTTGGGTTTTAGGTTAAAAAGAATATTGTATAAATATGCTTATCAATGATTGAATAAACAACTTTTTCTAAAATCTTCTCATGGTATCAGAGCATCGATCTTAATCTACCTCTAGCCGTCACCTTGCTACTTCCTCTATTATTCACATTGAAAACAGAGTAATGATACTCTCAACTCAATTTTTCTCTGCAATGGCAAATTCTACCTTTCCTACTGATGTTAATACCTCAGTTTCACCATATACACTCTACCCATCTGACAATCCAGGATCTCTAATAACACCGGTGCTTCTTAGTCATGACAATTATTCTGAATAGGCGACGAAGCTGCGTAATTCACTTCAAGCAAAACAGAAAATTGGATTTGTAGATGGATCAATCTCGAAACCTATCAGTGAACCAGATCTTAGTAGATGGACAACAACAAATTCTATGATTATAGGATGGATTCAGACTTCCATTGATCCTAAAATTCGATATACTGTGACCCATGTTGGTGATGCTTCTAAACTGTGGGAAGCTTTGCGTGTACGCTTCTCTGTTAAGAGTGGTGTAAGGTGACATCTCATTCAAGACAACATCACAAACTGCAATCAAAATGGACAATCCGTTCTTGATTACTATGATCGACTCTCTAAGCTTTGGAAGAGCTTCAAAATCTCCAGACCTCTCCATCGTGTACTTGTGCTGCTGCTGCTGCATTGGAGAAGGAGAAAGAAGATGCTCGTGTTCACAAATTTTTGTTTGGACTTGATGAGTCACGCTTTGGGTCTCTTCGTTCTTAGATCATAAACGAAGAACCTTTTGCCAATCTCAAATCTGTTTATTCTCGAGTCATACGTCAAGAACAATATCTTCTCTCCTTTCATTCAAGTAAAACCTCTATAGATGCTATTGGATTTTCTGTTCAAGGTCAATCTTCAAATAATTGTTCTACTGCTGCTCTTAATGCCACTCGTACTCGCGATACTCCTCGTTATTGTACTCACTTCAACCGGAAAAATCATGACGTATCTGAATGCTTTCTCCTCCATGGATATTCAGACTGGTTTTTGGAACAACAATCTCAGTTTTCTTCTTGTGGTTCTGGCTCACAACTTGGCAGAGGAGGTCGTGGTTCTAGTTCACGTAGTCGAGGTCGAGCAAATTCTTCTCGCGCTGTAACTACAACATCTTTGCCAAACACTTCTCTTCCTCTTGCTGATCAAGTTGTTGCTCTGCTTACTCTTCTTCAGACTCAACAGACACAACAAGCTCATGATCGTGTGTCTGGTAAAGCTACATTAACTGATCTCATTCTCTATACAGGTGCATCACACCATATGACTGGTGACAAATCTCTTTTATGAGACCTTCGTCCAGTTCAATCCTCCGATGTCACGTTCCCTGATGGACGTGTATCATGAGCAACACATGTTGGCAACATTGATTTAAATGAATCTTAATCGATGTTGTAGCTACCAAGCAGTGGGAGGTTCATCAAATGGACGTTTAAAATGCTTTTCTAAATGGAGATTTAGAAGAAGAGGTTTATATGCAGCTACCTCCTGGTTTTGCAAGCAAAGATCCAAATAAATTTGTCTACTCAAGAAAGCAATTTACAGTTTGAAACAAGCACCAAGGTGTTGGTTTTACAAACTAAGAAAAGCCTTGATCGATTATGTGTTCGTCCAAAAAAAATGGATTCATCATACTTCTCTTTTGTCCAAGATAAGGTGATCTTACATATATTAATCTGTGTCGATGATTTTGTTGTTGCTTGCAATGATCTCACCATTATGTCTCGGTTCAAAGTTTATCTCAATGAATGTTTTCATATGAAAGATCTTGGCAAGTTGAAATATTTTCTCGGCATTGAAGTAACTCGAAGCTCCAAAGGATTCTTTCTCTCTCAACGTAAATATGTTTTTGACATTGTGGCCGAAACTGGACTACTAGCTGCTAAACCCGCATTAACACCGATTCCACTCAACCATAAACTCTCACTTGCCACCGGTGATCCTTTGCTTGATCCACAGCCTTATCGTCGACTCGTCGGCCGCTTGATTTATCTTAGCTTTACTCGGCCAAAACTTTCATATGCTGTCCATGTTCTTTCTCAATTTATGCACAAACCTCTAGAGGTTCATTAGCAGGCTTGTTTACGTGTTGTACGTTACATCAAAGGTACACCAGCACAGGGAATACTACTACGAACTGACTCAAATCTTCGTCTTACGGCATTTTGTGATGCCAATTGGGCTGCATGTCCACTCTCCCGCAGATCATTGAGTGCTTACATCATTCGACTCGGTAACTCACCTATCTCGTGGAAGACAAAGAAACATGACACCGTCTCCATGTCTTCTCAATCTTCTCTTCTTATGGCCTCGCTCTCTAGTATGTCTCTCTCTAATACATATATGGCCTCTTCCATTCCTAATTGTAAAAACTATAGTGTAAGTTGGTCGATTTGATAGTTACATATCAACTTTGATGGACACAGGATTAGCAGGCTTCAAAGCAGTGATGAAAACATTCATGGTTTTAATTGTTACGGCATTAGCAATGGGTGAGACATTGGCTCTAGCCCCGGATCTCCTTAAAGGAAACCAGATGGTTACGTCAGTTTTTGAGATCTTGGACCGGAAAACTCAAATCGGGGGAAAACGAGTGGTGGTTGCTCACCGGTTTTCGACAATTAAGAACATCGACACAATAAGTGTATTACATGGAGGTAAGATCGTAGAGCAAGTAAGCCACAATAGGCTCGTTCAGAACAAGACTGGTCTTTTTAAACTCATCAATCTTCAACAACAGCAACAACATCCTTAAGCATCATTATACTTGAATTATTTGAAACTCTTATCATTATTATTCTTTTGTGGAATATATTTGATAAAACTTCATTCGATGTGGTTATGTTAATATCTTAATCAAGAGTTGGCAGATATTCATGCTTCGATAACAAGTTAGAAAACTCAAAATAGGAAAACATTATAAAACAAATTATATTTATTTCCAAATGCTTTTTGGAGATGATTAAACTCGAGTTTCAAAACTATAGGTTATTTTGATCGATTTAATTTCATTTGTTTCGGTATTGATTATGTTTGTCGGTTATTTGTTTCAGTTTTGATTAAGTTAGTGTTGTCCTAATTTATAGGCAACTACTAACGTGTTAAAGATTGTTTAGGAGGTGTGTTAGCTTTGTATATTATTTAAGATCTGTAAGCTTTGGTGTATGGTTTTTAATGCGTAAGACAAACTTTTCCAGGCAGATTGAGTGTTATCTGTTTCAGTTAGGCCTGGGCATTCGGTCGGTTCGGTCCGTATCGGTTCGGTTCCACCGATTTTCGGTTTTTTCGGTTAGGAGTTATTACAACCGAATTGAACCGAAACAGGAAAAAAACGGTTTGGTTCGGTTAGTCATTTGGTTCGGTTCGGTTCTTATTCAAACATTACAATCCGAATATAACCGAAATACTTATAAATTTCGGGTATTTTTGGTTTATTTGTAAATTTGATGTTATTTCGGTTTAAGTAATGAATATTTGGTTCTTCGGTTCGGTTTTGGTAATCACCATTTCAGTTTTTTGGTTCGGTTAATATGTTTGGGATTTCGGTTCTATACTAAAACACACAATCATACATTAAATTAAACACACAATCTTCATTTTAGAACACACAAACATTATAGAACACACAAACATTATGTTTTGGTTTTAAAATATTGCATGAGAATGATACACAGGAATGGTGATTACCAAACCGAAAAACAAAATGATACACAGAATGATAACCGAAATGTTGCATACGAAACATACATGAGAATGAGATGATACACTCAGATTGGAGATGCCCCTCCTTGTGAGTTTCTTTCATCTACACAGAAATGAAAAGTGGTTAGAAACTGAAACTCATAAAAATCAACTTAGACTCAAGGTGGTATGCTTACCTAGGGACTCAAAGAAATTAACCTCCTCCAACATTTGTGACAAGTTAGTCGTTTGTGGTTGAGAATGTAGTGAAGACTTTAGCCATTGTTGGGTGCATAATAAAACTTCTATAATATATGGTGTCAAGCAACTCCTATACGAGTCTAATACTCGACCACTAGTGGTAAATGCAGACTCACTTGCCACAGACGAGACTTGAATGACAAAGACATCCTTAGCTAATTCTGACAGAACTGGAAACTTTGCACTATTTTTCTTCCACCACAATAGCACATCAAAAGACATACCTAAATTGTTATCCACTCTTGCCTCTGTTTTTTCAGACAAATAGACCTCTAGCTCTGTGCATTCTGATTCAATGCTCATTTCACTAACCATTTGACTGTAAATTGAATTCATCCTCTCATAACCATCGTCATCATCATCGTACTGATAATAACACTACAACTCACAATTCACAATTCTATACTGCAACTCACAATTCTCAATTCACAAATGATAATAACACTGCAACTCACAATTTTATACTGGTCAATTCACAAATGATAATACAAATACAACTCACAATTCTAGACTGCTCAATTCAGAATTACTTGATTGTAAGAACAACATTCACTACTATCCTATATCAGAAAAACATTCACTACTATCCTATAAATCATATACATGAAGAACGCAATGAGGATCAATAGAGAAACAACTGAAGAGGATTATTTGATCAATAGAGGATCAATAGAGAAACACAAATGATAATACAAATACAAATGTGATTCTCCTAAAATTTCTCAGTCTCTTTAGCACCATCCACACACAATTGCAGTGAAATTCAAATCATTCTAGACATAAACCCAGAGCTACAAACAACTTTAATCAGAATTCAACTCTAGAAGAATATCTAAATCTCAAAAATAAACACAGTAAAACCTAAGAGTTAGCTAAAAAGTTCCACAATCCACAAGCTCCGTAAAACCTTGAACCGAAACTCATCAATAAACATTAGGATTTTCACAATCTAGCATAAACATAAAGGAGAAAATCGGGTCAAAACAGTAGACTAAAACTCACAGAATTTCAAAAGAGCAAAAAATTAGTTCATAAACAAAGAGGAGAAAAAAAGTAAACAACAACGATAACTTCGAAGATCAAACAGTAAACAAAGAACCGATCAAACAGCATGCAAGGAACCGATCAAACAACATGCAAGGAACCGATCAAACAGCAAACAAAGAACCGATCAAACAACAAACAAGGAACCGATCAAACACCAAACAAAGAACCGATCAAACAACGAACAAAGAACCGATCACTACCCTTAATCCTAAATCAAACAGCAAACTTGTCTACGTTAACGCTCTTTAGCAGATCCAACGAAATTCAAATACACCTCTAACAGATCTCTAGCAGATCGAGAAAAATTTCGCGAAAACATCGAGAAAAAATCGCAGAGGTGAAAATCATCGAGTAAAAAGCGAGTATTGAGTGAGTAACTACGTACCTTACAGGCGGCGGTGATGTGAGCGGCTTGAAATCGGAGCCAAAACCGGAGCTGGGAAGGCGATACGATTTCGCTGAAATCGCTTAGGGTTTGCGAGTCGGCGAGGGTGGAGAAAAAAAATTAGGTTTGGCACTTATATACCTGTACTCTCCGGTTTACCGAATGGTTACCAGTGAACTGAACCGAACCAACCGTAAACCAAATTTAATTATAAATTGTAGCCGATCAGTTTAAAGACACAAACCGAATAAGAACCAAAAACCGAACTGATCGGTTAGGTCGGTTTGGTCATAATGCCCAGGCCTAGTTTCAGTGTTAAGTGAGTTATTGATCTGTTCGGTACAAGTGGTATCAGAGCGGTGAAGATTTGTGGTGATCTGTGATCATGAGTGAAAAGGACACCTCATTAAGCATTCCCAAGTTCGATGGAGACTATGAGCATTGGACGATGCATATGGAGAATCTGCTCCGATCAAAGGAGTGGTGGGAGCTCATCGAACCTGGGATCTTGGTGCAAGAAAGAGGTGTGATTATGACGGGTGCACAGAGAAGCGAGATAGCAGATCAGAAACTTAAAGATTTGAAGGTAAAGAATTACCTCTTTGCCTCCATTGATAAAGTGATCCTTAAGACAATCACCAAAAAGGATACAACAAAAGACATATGGGATTCAATGAAAACCAAATTTCAAGGAAACAAGAAAGTAAAGAGTGCTCAGCTTCAACGTCTGAGGAGGAACTTTGAAGTACTAGAGATGATAGAAGGAGAAACTATCACAGAATACTTCGCCAAAGTGATGGTCGTGTTAAATGACATGAGAAATCTCAGAGAGGACATGCCAGATGCGAAAGTGGTAGAGAAAATTCTGAGAACGTTGGTGGACAAATTCACATACGTGGTGTGTGCGATATAGGAGTCAAAGGACATAAGGGAGCTCACAGTTGATGGATTACAAAGCTCTCTGTTAGTCAATGAACAAAATCTGAACAAAGGCAAAAGAGAAGAACATGCCTTGAAAACTGAAGGATACAGACATGATGGTGGTCGAGGAAGAGGAAAAGGAAACACACAAGGTCGTGGACGAAGTGGTGGTGGCAGAGGAGGAAGAAACTTTGATAAATCCAATATCGAGTGTTTCAAATGTCACAGGTTTGGACACTTTAAGAATGAGTGTCCAGAATGGGACAAGGGAGCCAATTACGCGGAAGAAGACGATGATGAGATTGTGTTAATGGCTCATGTGGAAATGAAAGAAGAAGAAAAGAAACACATGTGGTTCCTGGACTCAGGCTGCAGCATCCACATGTGTGGAACCAAAGAATGGTTTGTGGAACTCGATGAAACGTTCAGACAAAACGTGAGACTTGGAGATGACCGAAAGGTTGTCGCAAAAGGAAAATGAAAACTACGCCTCAAGATCAATGGTACAGTACAGACAATAACATATGTCTACTATGTTCCGAGCTTGAAAAGCAACTTGCTAAGCATGGGACAGCTTCAGCAAAAGGGCCGTAAGATTATCATTGAAAAAGATATGTGTGAAGTTTTGCAGAAACAACAAAGAAGGCTGATCATTCACACAAGTATGTCAAAGAATCGGATGTTCATAATTCAAGCAACTGCAGTGAAATGTAAGGAAGATGAAGCAAAATGTATGCAAGCAATGAGCAAAGAAACAAGTGATCTCTGGCACAAACGGTTCAATCACTTAAGCAACAAAGCAATACATATGCTGGTGGAGAAGGAAATGGTCACGAGATTAGGTTATGTTTCAGCTAAAGAAGAAGTGTGTGAGACCTGTTGCAAAGGAAAACATAACCGAGAAATCATCCCGAAGAAAAGTGGATGGAGAGCGACAAGAGGGCTTGAGCTAGTTCACAAAGACATATGCGGACCAATTACACCAACATCAGAGAGTGGTAAGAGGTATATCATTAACTTTATAGACGATTACAGTAGCAAGTGTTGGACTTTCTTCTTGAGTGCAAATCAGAAGCTTTTAAGGTGTTTAAGGAATTTAAGGCTGTGGTTGAAAATGAAATAGGAGAATCTCTAAGCTGTTTAAGGTCTTATATGGGAGGAGAATTTAACTCCATTGAGTTTCAAGAGTTTTGCAAGATGCATGGCATAAGAAGGCAACTTACTGCAGCATATACCCCTCAGCAAAATGGAATTCCTGAGAGGAAAAATAGGACTGTAATGAACATGGCTAAGTGTATGCTGTTAGGAATGAGGGTTCCAAGAAGGTTTTGGGCAGAGGCAACTCAATACGCAGTTCATATACTGAATAGAAGTCCTGCAACCGTGTTAGGAGAAGCCACTCCAGGAGAAAAATGGAGCAAACAGAAACCATTGGTAGATCATCTAAGGATATTCGGCTGTGTAGCATATGCAATGATCCCATATGAGAGGAGAACAAAACTGGATGAGAAGAGTACGAAGTGTGTACTGTTTGGAGTGAGTAAAGAATCAAAGGCTTATCGCCTTTATGATCCAGAGACAAAAAGAATCATAATCAGTAGAGATGTCAAGTTTAATGAAGACAAAGCTTGGAAATGGAAACAAAATGTGAATGATAAAATAACATGAGAAGGAATGATGAGTGAGTCTGATGGTGAAAAGCAGAATGAAGTGAATGAAGAGAATGATGCAGAAGAAAGCGTGGAACCTGATGGAGATGAAAAAAACAAAAAAAAAGGATGTTGAAACTACTATGTTAGGTGCAAGTAAAATGACTAAGCATACACCTACTTGGATGAAAGATTATGTCTGCCACAGAGGAAAGCTGATATGTGAAGAAACAGAAGAAGAAGATGAAGTGTTCGGTCTGTTTCTAGCAGATGAAGATCCCAATAGCTACGAAGAGGCTGTACAGAGTGAAAGATGGAGAAAATCAATGAAAGAAGAGATTAAGTTCATTGAACAAAACAACACATGAGAGCTAGTTGAGCTGCCCAAAGGAGCTAAAGTCATAGGAGTCAAGTGGATTTACAAAACGAAACTGAATGAAAGAGGAGAAGTATATAAGTTTAAAGCTCGACTCATGGCTAAAGGGTATCACTTAACAGAGGGTGTTGACTTTCATGAGGTGTTCGCTCCAATTGCTCAATGGGAAACAAAACTCTTCTTGTCATTGCAGCAAAGAAGAGATGGGAGGTGTTTCGGTTAGATGAAAAGAGTGCATTTTTGCACGGAGAATTAGAAGAAGATGTGTTCATTAAGCAGCCACAAGGATTTGAAGTTAAAGATGCAGAGAACAAAGTCTACAGATTGATGAAAGTTCTCTATGGACTGAAAAAAGCCCCTCGTGCTTGGTACAGTAAAATAGAAAGCTACTTCACGACAAAAGGCTTCACAAAGTATTACTGTGAACACACCCTTTCCATGAAAACTGATGGTAAAAATGTGACGATCGTGAGCAATTATGTAGACGATCTGATCTACATGAGAAACAACTCTGAGTTGCTGAGAGAATTCAGAGAATCGATGAAGAAGGAATTTGCTATGACTGATCTAGGAAGAATGAGGTATTTCCTGGGTGTAGAGGTGATACACGATGATAAAGGAATCTTTATAAACCAAAGGAAATATGCAGAAGAAATCTTAGAAACGTTTGGGATGAAAGACTGCAATTTAGTGAGGAAACCAATGGTTCCAGGCCAAAAATTATCCAAGAAAGGAACTGGTGATGCAGTGGATTCGACACAGTACAAGCAACTTGTTGGAAGTTTGAGATATCTTATAGCTACAAGACCTGACATAATGTTCTCAGTGAATCTTGTCAGTCGTTACATGGAAAATCCTAATGAACAACATATGCTTGCAGCAAAAAGGATCTTAAGGTACATTCAAGGAACTCTGTCTTTTGGAATCAGATATAGAAAGGAAGAAAGAGCAGAGATGGAGGGATATGTGGACAATGACTATGCAGGAGACATTGATGATCGAAAGAGTACATCATGATTTGTATTCATGATTGGAGAAAGTGCAGTTTCATGGTCGTCTAAGAAACAACCAATAGTCACCTTATCTACAACGGAGGCTGAGTTTGTTGCTGCAGCATTAGGGGCATGCCAAGCTGTTTGGCAGAGAAACATACTGATGGAACTTGGCTTCCCTCAAGCTGAAGAGATGAAGGTTTACTGCGACAACAGCTCCACGATAAAACTGTCAAGAAATCATGTACTACATGGGTGAAGTAAACACATTAGTGTAAGGTATCATTTCCTTCGAGACTTGGTTAATGATGGGACTATTAACATTCATTGTTCAACAATGGAGCAAGTGGCGGATGTCATGACGAAAGCTGTGAAACTTGAAGTGTTTGAAAAACTCAGGAGAAGAATGGGAGTTTGTGAGATAGAAGATTAAACTGGATAAGACATTCCAGTTTAGGGGAGGATATGAAAACTATAGGTTATGTTGATCGATTTAATTTCATTTGTTTTGGTATTGATTCTGTTTGTCAGTTATTTGTTTCTGTTTTGATTAAGTTAGTGTTGTCCTAATTTGTAGGCAACTACAAACGTGTTAGAGATTGTTTAGGAGGTGTGTTAGCTTTGCAGATTATTTAAGATCTGTAAGCTTGGTGCCTGGTTTTTAATGCGTAATACAAGCTTTTCCAGGCAGATTGAGTGTTAACCATTTTAGTGTTGAGTGTGATATTGCTCTGTTCGGTACAGAGTTTCTCAAGTCTGATAAAAATGTATGGCTCAATTTTTTTTGATCGAAAAGTGTATTTCATTAACCAGTAGGATATTACAATTTTGGTATGAAATACAAAAGGCCTCAAAGAACATAAGATAAAAGGTTGATAACTAAAGATAAGGTCCAATGAGCTGGATAAATTTCTGGTAATGTTCACTGAAGATGGGTTCCACGTTGGTTTCAAGTCGACTGAAGTGGAGCTTAAACACAATTTAACAGATCTGTATAGTTTTTTACGGCAAGGCTCATCGGCGGAGGCCAAAACTGGTTATGTTCGAGAGATTTTGGACTGTAGAGATAATATCTCGATAGAGAAATTCGTCGGAGTGGTGGTTTCAGCTACTACTGACATCACTCGAGGCTTTCTTTTGGTGCATGTTAAGCCACGACGGAGAAAGCAGATGATGCATGTCTTACCAGAGACTCGACGGCGGAAGGTTGGAGATCATATCTCGCGATCCCAAAGTGGGTCAAGCTCGCCATGGAGGTTTTTTGGAGGACCCAAAGGTCGGCGAACCCAATCAACCAGATATAAAGGGTTGAAGACGGACTTGCTCGGCTTCGTTGGACACTTTTTATGAATCTATAGAGGTTCTGCCGCTCCAAATCTAAAATTACCAAAGTGATTTTGGATGACACCACCGAGAATAGAAAAAAAAAAAAGCAAAAAGGGGTAGAAAAAGACAAAAAGAAGTAATAAAGGAACCAAAAACATCATCGGCGGTAACAAAGGAACAAAAAGAAATTGTCTCGATGTTTGTGTTTGAGAGGTGAAGATATCGTAATTGAGATACCTTTCTGAGGGAATTAGAAACTATGTATGGCTCAATTATGTTTTAAAATTTTTATTGCATATTGTTGGTACTTGGTAAGCGAAAACACAAAAATAAAAAACACTTTGCAAGGAAACAAAAGGACAACGTCGGTCATTAAATGGATTGGAGTCAAAGAATCCCAATAGTTCACGTCCCTCCAAAATTACAAAACATTTTAAGCAACAATCACACCACAAATAAGGCCAAGTCAAGTTAATATCAACTAATCTATTTTAACTTGAGTTTGTGCAAATTATATATATGTATATATATATATATTAGGATTTTTTTGATAAAAAAACTACGTTTATCTTTTCAATTAACTAAAATGTTATTCTTTTTAACTTTATACAAAATAGCATATGAATTTTTAAATTTTAGGAATTTTTTTTGTAGTATTAAATTGCAATATTATTATTTACGATGAACAATAAATTTGAACAATAAACTATCTACTATGAATATAGTAATTTTATGATGAACATATATTTGATGTCTATGGTAGATATCTTTATAGTATACCATAGACATAATATGCAATGCTATTTACAATAGACATTTATAGAATACATAATAATGTTATAATAAAATATCACAAAAAATGTTTTTCGAAAATTAAAACATGAAATATAGTATTTTATATAAAGCTCAAAAGAGATAGTATTTTATATCATTTTCTTTAAATATTAATGTTAACCATGACATAATGTTATATATGATCAAATATTTGTATTATTTTGGTTAAATATTCGGAATATTTAGATTTAGTATCCTCTGTCCGTTGGAATAACGTGGGATTAATGTTAGGAATATCGTACCCTTTAACCAAAAAAAAATCATGGATAAAATATCATAAACAAAGTTTCATCGTAACGAACAAATTGAAAAGCAAAATCCGACAGGCAAATAAAATTATTAAAAAAGTTGAAAAAGTATTTTCTGAATTTTTTTCTTCACCTCTACCTTTTTTCAGTGACGGCTATTTTGCAAATAAAAGTGCTCCGGTCAAACCCGCGGTGAGGAGACTATTATATAAACCTCTGAGCTCTCTCACTGACTTCTTCAATCTCCGATCTATTTGATTACCAGGCGCGTAAGACGGATAACCATGGGAAACGGAAACTCAACGGAGACTAAAGAGTCACGACGATCGAAGATGCGACAGAAGATTAAGAACTTTCGCAACCGCCGCAATCTTCGTCTCCGGATTGGTTAGTCAGAGATCTGTGAGCGCTGATGATTTTGCTGGCATTGCTCTTCTCACTCTCCTCGGCGTATGATTAATTTTTGGTTCTCCTTTCTTTTTTCGATTTTGATTATCTTCGTGAAGTGCATATTTAGATTTAGCTATGTGTTTCTTTGGTTTTTTCTCTTCTTAGGCAGAGATGAAGTTCAAGGACAAGTGGCTCGCTTGTGTTTCCTTTGGGGAACAGACATTTCGTACTGAAATTCCAGATTCGTCAGTTACCAACATTTATTCCAATTCGATTCTTCAAACTCGTCCTCGTGTGTGTGTTTTTGGAATCATATATTTAACACTCATGTTTCTGATGATTTTTCAGTACGGACAAGCCGATTTGGAATTCGGTAAGTAAACTCCAGAACTTTTTCAAAGCCTTTTGAATAGTTGAGATATTAATGGTTTTGGTGTTCTTCTGTATATAGGAAAAGAAGCTCCTACTTGAGAAAAGTGGACCTACTCTGGCTCGGATATCAGTTTTCGAGGTGTGAAGTTATCAGAGTTAACTTTCTTCTTTCTAGATTTTCCGTTTTGTTATAATTTTACTTTGTAATATTGATCTGTTGAGATGGCTTCCTTTTCTTTTCTTGATGCAGACCAATAAGCTTTCGAAGAACAATATCATTGGTTATTGTGAGCTTGATTTACTTGATTTTCTAGTGCAGGTCAGCAGTTAAAGTTTCTATTTCATATGAAAGCTGTGTTAGCTCTTATCTGATAGTAGTTGGTGCTTGCTATCATGTAATGTCTTAAATGATAAATTAATGAGAAAATTGTTTTGACATTTTTGTTTTGTTTCTCTTGTATACCTTTTAATATAGGAACCTGACTCCATCAAGTCATTTGACCTGTTAGATCCGGCCTCATCTGATGTTGTTGGCAGTATCTTCATTTCGTGCTCTGTTGAGGTATGGAGTATGCTTTAAGTTAAACCAGTGCCTAAATAAATTTGGTGGGAATGGTTTCTGATTTTTGTTTGCTAACATTTGCAGGATCCTGTTGAAACCGAGACAAATTTCGCAAAGCGCATTTTGGCTATAGTGGTATGCTTTAATACTTTACTTAATCGTCCACTCTGTCTATTCTGCTTTTGTGCAGTTTTGTGATTTTATCCGCAACTACATTGTAAAAAGGAATCTTGAATTTACCAATGATTTATAATAAAGACTTTATTTTTAATTAATTAGATTCCCAAGCTACCTTTCTCTTTTCAATGGCTTCTTAAGCAGGTTTTTCTATGGAACATTCTCATATCCTGCAGGCTTTATAATTAATTTTGGAATCCTTTTAAGTGCAGGACTATGACGAAGATGGAAAACTCTCATCGTCAGAGTTCTCTGACCTGATGAATGCTTTTGGGAATGATGTGGCTGCTAACAAGGTTTGATCTTCAGCAGTTTTGTTGCATCCATCTATTGCGTGCTTGTGCATGTTTATTTTGCAATGGCAGTTAGTCTTCAAAATCTTAAGTGCCAAAAAGTTTTTCCCCTGGGCTATTTGTTTTAATAGATATTGCTAGATTGTTGAATTGTTTCTGAAGGAACTCGTAATGTTTACACTGCCTTGATTACCAGACAGAGGAGTTGTTCAAAGCCGCTGACCTGAATGGAGATGATGCTGTTACAATTGATGAGTTGGCTGCACTTCTCGCCGTTCAACAAGAAGAGTAATAACATTCTAAACAATGCCGATGTTAAACATTTCTGTTATACATATAGATGTACACATTTTTTATTCCTAGTAATTTGCATGCATCTATTGCAGGGAGCCAATTATGAATAGGTGCCCGGTTTGTGGAGAGGCTCTTCAAATTTCTGACAAGCTCAACTCAATGATCCATATGACTCTCTGTTTTGACGAAGGAACTGGTAATCAAACAATGACAGGAGGGTTCTTGACTGATAGGCAGGCTTCATATGGGTTAGAATTCTCATATTGTAGCTGTTAATCAGAAACTCTAAATACGTTATATATTTCTTCTCTTGATCAGCATTCATGTTTTTAACATTTGTCAGATGGATGTTCAAACTAAGTGAATGGACTCATCTATCTACTTACGATGTTGGTTTAAATACTGGTTCAAGTGCTTCACATATCGTGGTATCTTTTGTGTTTATCACTTTTGCTGTCTAATATGGAGGCCAATTATCAAGTTTTCTGATTTTCTGTATACTTAAAATTCTGTAAACTTCAGCAAATCCTGGCTTGAGGGAAGCTTGATATTTTGGCTTTCCTCCTATCAATATATGTTGTTTTCACTACGTATCTTTTAATGGTGAGAAAATGCACTAAAATTATACTTACTTTAACTTGATAATTGCTGTAGGTGATTGATCGAAAGACTAAGAGGCTTGTGGAAGAGTTGATTGATTCGAAGATTGTGATGTTGATGAGAGCTATTTACCAGTCAAAATTTGGACTCCGGCTGATGGACCAAGGTGATGGAACTGTATCCTTTACCTCTAGAATGCACCTGGCCTTTTCTTTGTGATAAATATATACTATTATTCTACGCTTACATGTTGCCCAGGAGCACACATTCTTGCAATTGTATCGAAGCAAAACAAATTTTCACTCTGAATTGACCTTCTTAATGCAGGAGCAAAAGAGATTTTGCAGAACCTTTCTGTGAAACAGGGGAAGAAAATGAACACAGTTGAATCTGCACAAAATATACCCAGCTTTCTCGAGTTTTTCAAGGTTTGATTTATGTTTTTATTAAGTTATAATGTGTCAAATGGTTGTTGAGTTTAAGCCTGACACAACTTGGCTTGTGGCTTGGAATTGAACAACACCTGATTGAAATGTGATATTGATTTAGTGCTATACAGCACAGAATATCTTAGGAAAAAATTTGATGAATATATATATTGAAAAAATATATTACTACTGGGAGTTGAAATACCATGTAAAAATCTCTGACAGAGATCAGTCGACAGTCTTCTCTTATGCTGTATATGTAAAAAAGGCTAGGTTGGAATTGCTTCACTAGAATTTATAGGTTTTAGATTGCATCATTCTCCTATTGTAAGTTTACAAGAACGGCGAAAATTGAATCATTAGTGTGTTGCAGGATCAAATAAACATGGCCGAAGTCAAGTATCCCTTGGACCATTTTAAGGTATGCAAGGGCAATTCATGGTTCGATTCTAAACACAATATAAAATAATTTTGTTGCTAGATGATAAGGAGGTAAATCTAAGCTAAATCCTTTTGCCAGTTGAAGGAATTTATGCTCTTGATAATTTGGTTAGCTGTAAAACCTGCAAACTTTTCATGGATGTAGACGATGGTCATTTCACTTGCAGACATTCAATGAATTCTTTATTCGGGAGTTAAAACCTGGTGCAAGACCAATTGCATGCATTGATCAGGATGATGCTGCTGTGTCTGCTGCTGATTGTCGATTAATTGCGTTTCAGTCGGTGGATGATAGCACTCGGTTCTGGATCAAGGTAAACCGACCTGTAGAGTAGCTACAACATCATAATTCTGCAAGCTAGGCATTTGCAGATTTGAATAACCCTTAATGCAAGTGATGCAGCTGATAACTTGCAACACTGCCTAAATTTTCAAGTTCTTTCGATATGATTAGGGTCGGAAGTTCTCGATTCAAGGCTTCCTTGGGAAGGATGTGCATTCTGATGCTTTCCTTGGTGGATCTTTGGTTATATTCCGATTGGCTCCACAGGTACGACAAGACTGCATGCTTCATGTATTTCGTCCAAAAGCTATAATATCACAGACGTTTTTGTTTCTTCTCTTTATGCTTTGATGATCTGTTGCAGGACTATCATCGTTTTCATTCTCCTGTTTCTGGTGTCATTGAAAAGTCTGTTGATATTTCTGGAAGCTTATATACAGTATGTGCTGATCCATCTCCCTTTCTATATTGTGGAGTTTCATCCTTATCTTCCGTATTTTCTTATTGTAGTGACTTTTGTTTACTTTTTGATCTCCTTTCTTCTCAGGTTAATCCGATTGCAGTCAATAGCAAGTATTGTAATGTGTTTACTGAGAATAGGCGGACCATCCTAATTATATCAACAAAAGAGTTTGGAAAGGTTTGTCATCTCGTATAAGTCCTACATGTCTTATGAACTCAATCATGGTGAAATAAAATTAATAAACAAATCTGTAAATGAAATCTAATATAATCACAGAACTTGACCTCAGCTTATTATCTGTAACAGGTTGCATTTATTGCGATTGGAGCAACAATGGTTGGTAGCATCACCTTTAGTAAAAAAGAGGGAGACAATGTTAAGAAAGGGGACGAGGTAAGCAATTTTGAAGTTGAAAAATAGGTAGTGGTTTATTATGCAAGCGGCCACTAATTTAACATGACCCTTTTTCCAGCTTGGTTACTTTTCATTTGGTGGAAGCACAGTTATATGCGTCTTTGAAAAGGTTAGCTTGTAACTCGGATTTTCTTCCACTAGCCTAGGATTTGGAAATATTTTGTGACACAATAGCTTATATTTTCATAATAGTATCCCTGGATGAGTCTTTGCATCTTCAATTCTTCATCAACCTTAACTTTCCCATGACATGTATTACAGGACTCGGTTAAGATTGATGAGGACCTCTTAGCTAACAGTGCTAGGTCCTTGGAGACATTAGTCACCTTGGGAATGCACCTAGGTGTCTCCTTTCCGAAGCTGGAAACTTGTGCTCTTGAACCCTGAACTGCTTCAAAGTTCAAACTATGTGACTTACTACAAGGCTACGGATGATCTGATTTGGTTTGGTTTGGTTTGATTTAATAATATTCTCTCTTCTATCATGAACTCGATTCCTCTTTGTTGATACACAAATTTAAATGTCCTGTATAAATATATATACCATATGTATATCCCGGGCATTGGTACGTGTTGCTATTTACTGCATTTCGTTTTTTGTGTTAAGTGTTTGCTAGGAGACAATTTTACATGCAAGCAAGGTTAAATATATGTCTGTCTTTATAGCTGACTTATGAAGTGATTTTGTCAGTATAACTTCCTATCTCTTTTTCATCTCTCTCATACTTTGTTGAGTTAAAATTACTCAGTACAAATGGCGTGGATAAAGGCTAAGATAAGTCTTACCTTGTCTCTGGTTATTGTTTTCCTTACCGTCTCTCTTGCAGATCTCGAAGTAGGGTTTTACTCCGGTACATGTCCTCAAGCCGAGTCAATCGTCAAGAGCGTTGTCTCAAGAGCTGCTCTTTCCAACCCTAACCTCCCAGCGATTCTTCTACGGCTTCACTTCCACGACTGCTTTGTCGAGGTACAATGCACACGTTTCTGCTTTGCCTTCCACTAGTGCTGCTAGTGCTAATTTTAGATATTTAACCACACGTTCAGGGGTGTGACGGCTCAATCCTCGTGAACAATGGACCATCCTCAGAAAAGAATGCCTTTGGGCATGAGGGCGTTGGAGGATTTGATATAGTAGACGCCACCAAAGCAGAGCTTGAAGCCGCATGCCCTGGTGTTGTCTCATGCGCAGATATTGTTGCTTTGGCTGCTCGTGATGCTGTATCTTTGGTAACAATAAATAGTCAAAACCTTTCGATCTTTCTCTGTTTTCTTCTCCATTGTGATTAAATTCATAAAATGCAGGCGAGTGGACCGGCATATGATGTGCCAACTGGACGGAGAGATGGTCGGATCTCGGACTTGTCGCTGGCTAAGGACATGCCGGAGGTGACTGACTCGATTGAGATACTTAAAGCCAAGTTCATGCAGAAGGGACTCGACTCCAAAGAACTCGTGCTTCTCAGTGGTATATATCTCTTTACTCTTCTTTTTTATTTTCTCTCATTCATGTTTGTTTATTAGTGGTTGCGAATCTCTCGAATTTTTTGTTCGATGTTCAAGTTATATGATTCCCGAATCCGTGATGTGTTTTGCATGTTTCGTCCGTTTCCTGTTTTCTTCGTGGAATTAGTGTCACGTGTTTCCGTGCATTACAAAAATTCTTAGAGACCAGTTATTTGTTTTTTGTTTTTCAGCATCTTTGAATATTTTCCAGCTAAGCCATCACACTAGGTTTTTAGGCTTTATGTAAACTTAATTTAATATTCATTTCTACTATTACATTGAGTGTGTTATATGAGAAAGAAGTGATTTATGTTTTGTCATCTTAACCACAAAATCAGGCATGGCCTAGGAATATTATGTTTAACACGAAAACATACGTGTTATACGATCAGCAATGAATCTTACAAAACGTCATAATATCTATGTGGCCACTCTTTCAAGTTGATTTTAGGCTTTTAAATCATCAACTTGCACGTGTGGACCAAAAATAGAGAAGAAACTATAAAAACATGCACGAGTCTAGTTCAGTAGCTAGAGATCACCAGCCAATTGATCACGCGTTTTAAACCTGGTCCTGCTTAGTTTATAGTTTGCAAATCAAGTAAGGAACTTTTGAATTTTAAGTGTTCGTCATAACAATATCTTTCTTTTGTATCAGCTGCTCACACTATCGGAACAACAGCTTGTTTCTTTATGACCAGACGGCTCTACAGTTTCTACCCGGAGGCCAACCCGATCCGACTATCAATCCAGTATTCCTAAATGAATTAACCACTCAGTGCCCCACCAAATGGTGATGTAAACGTCCGGTTACCTATTGATCGGTTAAGTGGCCGGATATTCGATAAGCAGATTCTGCAAAACATAAAGGACGGTTTGCAGTACTTCAAACCGACGCCGGGTCTCTACGAGGATGAAACGACTCGTCGGGTCGTGGATTCCTATCTTGGTTTGCAAAATCCATCATTTGGACCAACGTTCGAATCCGATTTTGTAAATTGCAATAGTGAAGATGGGGAAGATTGGTGTGAAGACTGGTTCTCAAGGGGAGATTCGACGGTTTTGCTCGGCTTTCAATTGAAAGACTATGCAGTTAAAAATTGTTATGTATTGTATTGAGTATTTGAGTATAAGGCATTGGTAGAGATTTCAAATGAAGTCAAAAGTCCTCCATGCCACAATAATATTCCAAATAAGCTAAGTGTAAGGCTATAAATGTTTTGATCTTTCTTTGATTCCAAAAGCCTAAAACTGTGGAAAAATAACAGAAGATAAAAGTCATTCTTCTTCTTACAATCGTAGCCCAGTTAAATTCCGTGTCTTAGGCCTTCTCACAAATCGTCCCTGTCGATGAGACAACAACAATGTTAAAGTGGCAAACTTTTAACTTAATCCCAACTCAAATGTACCAAAACAAATTTCATTCTACTCCATAGATGTATGTACCTTGATACGGGGACGTTGGTCGGCATTGAGTTTGCGAACTTGATATCGGATTTTGTTGGAGAAAAGTCGATTCCTTCGTTTCTCTTTATACCTTAGCACACTTGCTCCTCTCATTCCACTTTCTCCAAACAAATCTATCTCACTCAATCTCGCCTGTTTACGTAAACATAATTCAATTTCACCAAATTGACTTACTCCAGAACTTTAGTATTGCTCCACAACTTGTCATTAACTAGTAAATTCTACTTGAAACATAATTTCAGCTTTATCTTATTACGGAACGCAACAGCTTAAAAGGAACAACTGAATTAAAAATTTAATTTGGTTTTTCAACGTTTGTAATGTTGATTAACGCGGCGGGAAAATAAACATTAGAGTACAGATTAACGTACATGGAGGTCGATTCCGGTGCCGTCTGAACCAAGAATGTCGTCGGAGAACGGTGACTCCTTATCTGACCAAGCGTTTAAAAGCCCATCGTAGTCGAGCTTCAAGAACAACGGACTCATTTTCTGATTCGGCGACTTCAGATCTTCAGAGCTCTTTGATTCCACCGTCTCTGGAGCCACTTTCTTCTTCGTCTTATTTCTCTTTTTGTCTCCCACCTTCGTAACAATCGTATTATTGAGGCTGCTTTCCATGGTGGTGTTTTGAAATTTGGGTGAGATCTGTTCGAAATCCACGGTTGGGAATTTCCACCAGTTACCGTCGTCGTTTTCCCCTAAGAGAACTTCTCAATCCAATTCCTAAGTTAAAGTCTCCGGCGAATCCTTCGCTGTAACTACCATACCAAGGATTCATCATCATTTGTTCCTCTAAACGACCGGAAAAGCTAGATTCTTTATTCTCTCCACCATTAGATTCGATATTCCCCATAAAACTGTTTATCCCTTCTTCAGTCTCTTCATCAAGAATCGATTCTGCATCGAATTCGTCGTAAAATCGAACCTTTCCATTTCCGAGTCATTTTCCTTTAGCTCAAACAAGTGGTCTGATTTGGTGAGTATGGAAGAGTTGAACACAAAATCTGCTCTTCAATGGATTCATACGGAAGAAGCAACTGAGAAGCTTCGTCGTAATCACTGAGAGGAGATTTAATCCCAGAATTTTGATTTTTTTGTTTCTTGGAGGAGAAGATGTTTGGGTAAGCAGTAGAGAGAAGAGCTGCAGCTTCGTCGTATGTTTGGTTTGGTCTTTTCCGTAAAGTCCTTGGTCTTCTCGTTGAGATTGCAAGTGGAGGAGAAGAGTTTGACTCAGAGATTGTAGATGACGGCGAAGGTGGTGTGTTATGTACCGGTGGCGATTTCACCGTTTCCAGCTCCAAGCTGTAGGCGGCGCCACCGCTTACACAAGACGACATTTCTAGCTTTGAACTGATTTGTTCCGGGAAGAAGATGACTGAAATCTTCAGTGTTGAGTTCAGTCGAAAGATAAAACAAAGAAACTTTAGATGACTGTTAATGAAAGAGAATTCTTTTATGAAAATTTATGAGAATTGTACGAAGTTTACTGTTAAACCCTAAAACCCTCTGACAAAATCTTGTTTACTAAATATAGTAAAAAGGTCAAAACTTTAAAGGGAAAAGAGAAAGATTTTGTGTACTAATAAGGAAACTCCTACGAAAAAATGCCAATGAACATTTGAAATTCGAGACAGAGAGATTGAGGAAGTAAGAGTTTCCTGCAGAAAGAGAGAGGCAGTGACTGGATTGAGAGTCACAAGATATGGAAAAAATGAGAAGAGATAGGTCATTAGGGTTTGTCAAAATTATATAGTCACATGAATTTAGACTGCTAGGTTAAATGAACGGTGAAATAAATTTGTCCAAAAATTATAAATAGACCACCTGTTGATATTTTTGGCTATGTTCGAACATTCGTAACAGGTCATCTTATCTCATGTAGACGTGGTTAGATTTCATGAAAATGAAATTGTGGAAAGTGAAGAAACGATTGGAACCATTTGGTCTATACATTGGGAAATGATATATGTGGCAGATGCCAATCATACGTTTATGTCATTACATTCATTGGGATGATCATTATATTATTCTCACAGTTTCTTAGATTATTTCATTTGTTAGTCACAAAAAATGATTACAGAAAGTTCCTGCAATAACATGTATCCATTATTTAATTAATTAGTTTTTTGGGGATTGCAATGCCATCAGTCGTTTTCTGATATATTATAACAAGAAAAAACTAGTCAGAATATGGTGATAGATTGACCGGAAATTGCGAAAATAGTACAAGAACCAGAAGAGTAGTATGTTTTCTAATCCAAAATATAAGATTTTAAAAGTTTTTTTTTGTAATTTAAAAATTCCAAACATTATAAGAAGAGTTTACACTATATTTTTATGCAGTCCACGGGATAAAACCCTCATTTCCGGATAAATAAATGGACCGAAACCATGAATCTATATCTGTATAAAACTTTTAAAAACTTACGAGTGTTCAACTATTTTTTGCTATTTTTGGTTCTTAGAACATTAAACTACAAAAATGATATTCTAGCTTGTAATATTAATTTTTTTTTCTTTAGTTAAAATTATTATATCAAATTAGTTATCAACTTTTAATATAATGAATGAGTTAAGTTGATAAAAAGATAGACGTATATGCCCGATATAACTTAGGAAGGAGGAAAGATGGTAATATGTAGAGAGATAAGAGAAGATAAACCTCTACTGCCAACTCTGCCCACTGTCTCTCCTAAAGTCCATATCAGTTGTTTTTTCTTTTGGTTGTATCTTCTTCTTATGTTATTACACTTCTTTTCATATGACAACATGTGACTTCTCTCCCTTTATTAATATAAATTTAACTTATTTTCAAATACAATATATTCGAGATCTGCACGTACGATTATAAAAGAACAGCCGTTAAGTCACTACTATTTGAATAGAAAACAATTAAGCTAGGTTTGTTTTGTCCAACGAGTAGCCATAAATATGATTTTTGGAGTGGTAGGCTACAGTAGAAACATCAATCAATCAGTTGTTGTATTGAATAATACTTGTGAGATTTTATTCTCATTCGACGGTAGATGTTGAAAGACATATTAATGGAGACGAGACGTAATTAACTAATTTTATTCTCATTCGACGGTAGATGTTGAAAGACATATTAATGGAGACGAGACGTAATTAACTAGAGATATCTATGTATGTAATAGAAAGTTATTATTAGAAGGTACAAAAAATGTAAATGGAAAATCCAAAGTGATGATGAATAAGTATGTTGTTAAGCAAGTGACCTTTGACACTCAATTAGGGCACTGCACAAGATTGACTCAAATAGTTACAAACTACAACTGTTTACTCTGCAGATCGACGTTTTATCCAAGGGACCATTTGCTGTATTTGTATACATATAATATATATATATATATATGTTTTGCCCTAGATTACCAATTTTGATTACGCAAAGTGACTCATGCAATCATTTCTAATTTAAAAAATAATACATGACCAGAGATCTTAAGTTTTGAAATAGAAATACTTAATAAGAAAGTCCAAAAACGAAAATACAAAAGTGAATGGCAGAGAGATAAAGGATCTTTGGGACAACAGATATTTTCTTCGTTATGTCCCTTTCTTTCCCGTTGCATATAATGACAATATATATTAAACTAAATCTTCCAAAATTATGGTAAATTCAATAATTCACTTCAATGATTCCATCTCATTTTGTTATATATATTGCTAGTTAATTAAATATGATATAGTTTGATAGTGCTTTTCACACTGAGACTTTTACCTCATGAGCTATTTACAGTGAGAAATCCAATAACATTGATTTAAAACTTGATTGTCGACCTAGAATTTTATATATAGATAACCAATTGTTTTTGGTCGGTTAAATATATATGGTTGCTTCTGCTACTATTTTTGTTGATAATTTCATTTTAAGTAATTATGTTTGTGTAATAGAGTTTAGGGTTTGAAATTTTAATTAAATTTTGTATTAGAAATAATTGAATTGATAAAGAGCTGATAGTTGTCAAAGATTTTCCTATATATCCAAAAATGATATCATAATGGGTTATCATTGAAAAGAAAAAAACATAAATAGCCAATGATAACATCAACTAAACAATTAACTCTGATAAGAATTACAAAAAAAACTTAGACCACCATTATTGGTGGTTTCTATAGAGTTTCTTACCTTTTTATATTATTAGAAAAATATAAATGTAGGAGAGAGTTATGATGGTTTAAAATTAAGAAACCTTTACTCTATTTGTCTTCTTTTGATTGGTCATTTATTTTTTTGTAATTAAAACTTAGTTAAAAAAAATATTACATTAAAATTAAATATTTTAATAGGGATAAAAATTCAAATTAAGAAACCACCTTTAATGGTGCTCTTAAAACTTAGTTACGAAGATGCTGATCACAAATATCCGTTTTGCCTAATTTTTTATTTTTGTCAACAATGTGCCACAAATGGCCGGCCCATTAGCCAAATTCTTGCAAATGCAAGCAGGGGGACTCGATCCCAGGATGTGCAAGTGCGCATGCCTCTTGTGGACTTATCACCTGCCACTAGGCTAAATGCCACTTACTCCGTTTTGCCTAATTTAGGAAATGAAAAAGTATCTACAATGTTTAGACCACAGTTCTTAGATTAATTAGGATTAAAAATAATTCATAGATTAATGAATAATGAGAGAAATGTTTTTTAATTAAGAAAAGTTTTGTGTTTGTAGAACCGCTGACGTGGCAGCTTGAAGATCCATAGATGTGACTTTTTCTTTTCTTCTTCCTCACTCTAAATCTTCCCCAAAAGACAGATATTTCTCAATCATCTGTTATTGCTAACGATACTTCTCTCTTAGATTGATCCTTCATCTTCTCATGGTGACACCGAATCAGGAAGCAATTGATACTTTTGCGAGCATCACTGGCACTTCAGACGTTGTTGCTGTTTAGAAGCTTGAGGTGATTCGAATTACTCATCTGGGTTTATGTTTCTGTTTTGTTTTTTTTTTGTGATTCTTTATGTTTTAAGATGCTATCTTGTTTGCTTTGGAAGTTTCTTCGAAATCGGTAACTGAAAGTGAAATTTTTTGATGAGATGACGATCGTTTTGGTGATTTGAATGCTTTTATCTCACACTTTTTAGTCTTTAATGGTTTGAGGTTGAAATTGAAGTTGGTTTTTAGAATTTTAGGTCATTGAATTGAGTTTTTAGAAAGGTTTATCTTCTTGCATTACTCTTTGGCTCGACGGTTTCTCTGGGATTCTAGCGTTTATCGTAGTTACTTCTTGTTCATTGATGAGTGTTTGATTTTCATTAATGTTGCCAAGAGTTGTTCTTCGAATCTTAGAATGGTCTATGTTTGTTTCGAAGTAGGAAAGTTGCCTTTTGTTTGGGTCTCGTGGTTATGTATCTCTGTGTATCAATTTCATTGATGTATTTTCCCAATCTTATGCAGGAACATCAAGGTGATCTTAGTCAAGCTGTAAATGCATATTTCAGTGAGGGAGATAGAAATGTGTATGACATCCATCTCACTGATGAGTTTTCCACTTATTAATTATCTTTATCTCTTGCAAGATTATCATTCTTTCTGCGTGGTATATGCAGCGTACGTGAAGCACCTGTTAATGTCCCTCGTGAAGATGCAATGGATATAGATGATGATGTACCTTCTGCACAATCTCTTCTCGCTGCAGCTAGAACAATGGGCCCCTATTCACTTCTACATTCGAGCTTGGCTAGAAGTATATTTGATAGTGATCCTCTAATGCCACGTCCTCCATTTGTTAGTCATCCCAGAGAGGTTAGGCAGATACCTATAGAGGTTAAGGATAGCAGTGGACCATCAGGAAGATCTAGCAATGCTCCTACAATTGAGGATGTGATAGAAACAACACATGTTCAGGATCCAACTACCCAAGGAATGGTACTTATTGATGAAGAGAGTGATGATGATGATGATGATATTCCTTTTGCACCTATAAGACAAAGTAGGCAAGTCAGGACTGCTGATTCTGCAGCCAATGATAATCAAGATTTCAATGATATTAAAGAAGAAATGAGCAGAGCTGCCATTGAGGCCTCAAAAAAGGAGGCTGAGGTAAGCTTCTATAAGGGAATATGCAGTATACGGGTTTGTGTTGACTTGAGAGCGTTTAATTCAGTATACGGGCTTCGATAATGAAGATCCATAGATGTGCATCTACTTGAGAGCGTTTAATTCAGATTTCGTAATTCACTGTGGTCAAGTGTATAGTCAGAGATTTCGTAATCGATTGCGTTCGAGTTTCTTTGGTAGTAACTGAATTTCATTAATAAATATGTTATGCTTACAAGTTTTAAATTTGCATTAATAATTATGTAATCTACATTTATTTTTATTTTGAACCAAAAAAGATATTTTTTTAAGAAACTCCCTTAAGAAACTACCATTAATCTCTCTTAAAAACTCAAAACCCAAATACATTTCTTAACACACTTTTTCAAATATAATAATATAATATTACTAAGAAATCCTAATTGAAAACTACCAATAATGTTGCTCTTAGAGCATCCATCAGTAGTATCTCACTCACTCTCTCACAATTTATGTACTAAATGGTTAAAATAATTCATTTGAAGGACTTTGATATAAACACATGTCATTATTTAGTTGGTTGAGATTTTTTCAAATAAACCAAATAGACCATAGTTTCAAATGTTAATTGAATACTTTATAAGTTATAAATAAAGGTAGCTATATATCTATCAACATCCATTTTGTATATGTTTAAATTATACAAAATAATTCAATAGTAATTTGTAGTAACTACAATATAAATCTAGGAAACTACAAAATAAATTGTAATAACTATAAAATAATGATAGCTACAAAATAAGTTTGTGAAACTATAAAATAAATTTGTGGAACTACAAAATAAAACTATGTAATTATAAAAGAAATCTATGAAATATTTATGTTAGTTTATTATCAATGGAAGTAAAAGTTCTCAATACAAGAAGTGTTGGAAATAAAAAGATTTTGAGCGGTGGAAATAAATTTCTTTCTCAAACCGTAGTGTCTTCTTCTTCAAATCTATCTATCTCCGGTGTGGTTCTCATTGTCGCCGAAAACTCCCTTCTCCAACACTATATAGGCCAGATCTATGGAGACGCTTGAAGATTGAGGCGTTTGTTTGCTATTCTTATTGCGGTGTCGTCTGGGTTACATCAGGGAGCTCAAGACTGGGTATATGCGGATATGTCCTCTCCGGCGCCTATGAGGACAAGCTCCATTGAGGCGTGCTGGTTCTGTACCTCGATTTTAGTCTCCCTATGCTTTCTTGTATCGACTTTCTTTGCAAGTCCCTACTTCTCTCTTGTTCTTCTTGTATTAGTGAGTACAAGCTATGAGATTTTTTCTTTGGTTTGAGGACTCTATGGTGAATCTTTCCTCCCTTCTTTTTCTGTTCTGGTTTTCCAAATTAGGTAGAGTGTAAAGTTCCATTGAAGATAGCTTCAGTTCCTTGTCTTTGTGCATCTCTACGGGTAGGATAATGTTCGTTTGTCTCTGTTTCTCTCGGATTTGAGGGTCTCATTTTCCGTCAGAGCTTGGTTCATGTGTTGTTGGGGCCTCTCGTCTCTGCCTCTGATTGATCCTTGTAGGCTTTCTTTTCTCTCCCCTGCCTCTTGGTATTAGTTTCATGGATTCCCGTGTCTTTCAACACATTTTGGGCTTCTCTTCAGGTAGGTTAAAATCTGAAGATCTAACTCCTCCTATCCCCTTGGTCTGGCATTCGTAAGGACTCTTCTCCTCCTCTGTTTCTCCTAGTAACGGGTTTTGGTTGGTTCTCGGGTTCTTCTTTTTGCTTGTTCCCGATTGGCTCTTCTTTGTGATTCAAGTAAGGTGTAAAGAGGGTTTGGGCTTGGAAACGAAGGGACTTTGGTTCTATTTTGTATCCTTTTTTCTCTATTTCTTCATGTTGTAATCTTTCCTTTTTTGCTTTTTAGTGAAAGCCCTGTATATATATAAAAAAGAAATGTTGAAAATATTAATATTGTAATAAAGGAAATTGCAATGAATATCAAAAGTTTTAGTATTTACTTTGTAGAGTAAGTTTAAAAATATAGGTTATTGTGTCAAATGTTTTGACATTTACACCCTATCAACTTAGATAAAAAAATCTATATTTTAATAGATTTGTAGAATCTAATATGTTTGCTATGTCTTTTTAGAATGTAAACAATGGTCTATTAAATATATATATATATATATCTCCGTTTTTCTTTATTTCTTCTCAATTGTCGCCATCGTTAATCCGTTCTAAATCTTTTTTTTTCTCTCATCTCCATCTTTCTCTTCTTGAATTCTTAGCATCTCTCTGCTTGCAACATCGAATAGTCTAATATTCTTCTGCCGCCACCGCTGATATGACTCATCGCATCTCAAACCCTAGGTATGCAGATGTTTGTTCTTTCTTTACTCTCTCAGGCGTTGACGCCATTGCTTACGTTTTAGTTTTAAGATTGTTTAAGTTCCTTTTCCTTGAAAATTTACGCATTTTTGTGGACTACGGTTTCTGGATTTTAAAAAAAATATTAGGAAGCGTTGTTCATTTGTTTGATGTTTTCATGTATCTTGTTGACATCTCTTTGTGTCATGCATCAGTGTGGAGCCAAGATTGTACTGTTTTTGGATCCAGCGAGCATTGTGTAAACATGGTGTTGAGACCCTAAATTGAACTCAAGCAAGATCCCTAGCGGTTGCGATTCAGTTTGGTTTTTTTGCATGGCCTGTTTTTTGTTGCGTTAATTTTGTCACTCTTGATTATTGTTGTTGTGTTGTGTTGTATTGCATTCATTTTATTTTATTTAAGCATCATTGTTGATAATTGTTGATGTCTTTTTCAGAAATATTAAACAAAGCAGATAACTTTGCAGTTGGCTTACTATGAAAGCGTGAAATCGTGCAAAATTTTGAGAGTTTTAAGCATCATTGTTGATAATTGTTGATGTCTTTTTCAGAAATATTAAACAAAGCAGATAACTTTGCAGTTGGCTTACTATGAAAGCGTGAAATCGTGCAAAATTTTGAGATTTTTGTAATATTATGATTTTTCAAGTAATGTTTTTGTTATCTCTTAACCTTAAAGTTTTGTAAATAATCTTAGACATTCTTGGAGTGTTCTTTGATTATTGTTGTGGTGTTGATTTTTGTTTAGTTAAACACCACTTTTTATGTCTTCTCACAAATATTGTCAAACATGCATAAGCGTCGAACTCTACAGTTCTTCGACTTGTTATATGCCTCTCTATCCGCAAAAATTATTTCATTATTTCAGCTAAAAATCATGCTATCATATAAATAATTTTTTAATGCCCGACTAATCGATCTAGAGTGCAAGGCAATATTTAAAGTTATATGCAAAACATTCATGTTCCCGTAAAATAATTAAGTTACGGTGAAATATATTGTTAACTCTGAAGATATGGTTTACATGTTAACATTTAGTCCATCATATCACCTGAATATGTTGTCCCCAAAGAAAATATGATGTGGTTCGATGAAGAAACCGACGAGAAGGTCGATCACTTGCTGCATATGATTCAGGAAGGTGCGAGAAGATGGACAAACTCAAGTACCACATCAAGAGATTGTTCTCTGTGTTTGTGAAAAACAACATGTAATGATCCACTATTATGCTTATTTATATGTAACGTACTGTGTGTTTTATTTTGTACACTCTTGTCATTTTTTGTCCAGACATCTTTTCACATAATTTTGCAGTTAACATATATGTTTCCAGCTAACATATAGGTTCCAGCTAACAAATAATATAACGCAGAGTTTGTATATTTTTCCGATTGAAAGACAATGTTAAAAGTTAGATGCAAAACATTTTTGTTCCCGTAAATAATTAAAGTACAGTTAAATATATTATTAACTATCACAATCTGATTTACAAGTTAACATCCAATCCATCATATAACTAGAATATGATGTCCCCATAGAAAAATACTCGATGTGGTCCGATGAAGAAACTGACGAGAAGATCGATCACATGCTGCAGATGATTCAATAAGGTGCAAAGAGATATATAAGCTTGAGTACCACTTAAGAGTTGTTCTCTGTGTTTGTGCAAAACAATATGTGAGCATCCGCTGTTATGTTTATTTATAAGTCATGTAATATGTAAGCGTGTTTCATTTTGTAAACTCTTGTCCCTTTTTATCCAAACATCTTTTTCACATAATTTTGCAACGAACATATATGTTTCCAGCTAACATATACATTTGCAGCAATCAAATAATTTACCATGGACTTTTTATATTTTTTTGATTACATTTACTGTTAACTTATAAAGCGATTTCTTAATTGGAGATGCGATCTTCAATACATACAAGGAGGACAAACCATTCTTGGGTAAATTTACACAACTGGTGAATGCAAACATCCCTTTCGGTGAGATTTCATTGTACATATCTCACTTTGCCTCCAAAGGTCATATCTACATTGCGGCCATCGCTGATTTTTCCAAAAGATATTTGTTTTCAGAAGCCTTCAACGCCCATTCTTTGCAATTAAAATAATGATGTCAGGCATATATGTTCATGTTATCAAGTATTTATATTGTTAACACATTAATAAAATAATTACATACAGCACCGCTTGTTTCTTCGACCATCAGATATGTGTAAACGTACATATTATAAGCAAATAGAAATTATACCCTTTATAAATTGTATTGGCACTTACACAATATTTTTGCATTAGTAATCCACATACCAATCATGTGTTGTACTGAGTTAGTTAAGCTATTTTACAACAAATCATCCACATAACTGCAAAATAACAACAATATCTTCAAACACAAAATATTACAGATACACATGCTCAAACATTGTCTTGGTGTGGTCTTGGCCTTCTTAGCTTTTCTTGTCTGTTGTTGTAGATCACTTTTGACTGTCTAAAACTCCACAAGAAAAACGAAAAGCTTAATGGTTGGTGAGTATGTGTGACCAAATAACTCCTGAATTATGACTCATGCGTCTTCTTCGAGGAACAATTTGGAGATTGGAGTAGTTTGGTGCATCTTGGGTATGTATGTCTTCGTTGCTTCACTTTGGTTATCTTTTTCATTTATATTACTATCCACTTCTTTTGATTTCTCGTCTTGTAATATTTTCAAGCTCCAAATTTTCCTCTTTGCAAATATTTATTTTCTTGCAATTCTGCGGCCAGTATCGCCTCTTCCTTGGCGAAGGAGATATTTTATGTGATATTTCCATTAAATGATTGTGCATCCATTGTAGAGCAATTTTAACTGGTGTGGGCTAGGTAATTTGATATTTTCACACAACCTACTGATTTTCACCTAAATAAAACAATAATCTTGTAAGTGGAAATGTTCTTACAAGGGTTGAATTTCAACTAAAGCTTGGGACTATTACTTTTAAAACATATTGGTATTAGTTGAAAAAACACATGATTTTTCTTTTGTTTTTTCAAAGCATTACAAAATAGGGTGAATTACTAAACTAGTTTAAGAAGATAAGTTAATTACATTTCTAGTTTGAAAAGATTGAAATTACAAATATAATCTTTCAAGGTCAAATAAGGCAGTTATACCCTTATTTCCTTTGAAAATAAAAACAATATTATGGAACTACCATTAGTGAGTAATTTCATGTCAGCCGTGCGTAAAACGAGAAACAATTATGGTAGATGTAGGTTAACTGGAGTAATTATGTAAGTTTACGAGAGCTATAGGTTTACAATGCAAATTTTAGCAACAAGTTATGTAGGTTTCTAAAGTAACTTTTGTATGTTCAAAGATTGGATGATTTGTAGGTTTATGGAAATAGTTTACTAACTAGTTATGCAGGTTTATCAATAGTCATGTGCGGAATAAATTAACGTGTAGTGTAGGTTTTTATGTCTTTTATATACGTTTGCATACCACATCCTTGTAGGTTTATTTTGAGTTGCCAGTATTGTGTGTTGTAGGTACGTTAAGCATTGTACGCTAGTAATATACGATTTGTAGATTTAATGAATAAGCTATGTAGGTTTATGATGTTATGCTGAAAACTTTTTGTAGGTTTGTTTTCCACTATTTGTAGGTTTATTACGTGCGTTATGTATTGTTATGTAGGTTTGTTACGTATTGTTATATAAGTTTGTTTTCTACTGTTTGTAGGTTGTTAAGTCCTATAAAGCTATGTAGGTTTTCGGGTCCTATGTTGTAGGTTTTGCTTATATACGTAGGTACCATGTAATGACCATTTTACCCTCGTCATTAAACTTCCACCTAACAGCTGCATTTAATGGTATTGCCAACAATAACCTTTACCTCATACCTTTCATAGTCAGCTCTTACAATTTTTAGATTGATCAAGTGGAAGTAATTCGTTGAAGATGGAGGCTGAGGAAGATCAGTGGTTCTTTTATGTTAATAAATGGTTTGACGTTATAACATCAACACGATTCTTGTTGCAGGTGAAGTGTTGGGTGTCTGGATGCCAATGGTATATTAGATGAGCTTTAATTGACATTAGCTCATGCTTATACATTAAAAATTATGTGGGACAACATACTTATTTTGTGACAGAGCGGTCATTTCGTGCAAGACAAGCTAGTCCATATATTATAGCTCGCCTTTATGTTTATTTCGTTGGTGGTGTAGGTCAAATGTTGTTTTGTAGGTTGTGTGGTAGTATTTTTTAGGTTTATTTGTTGAAGTTATGTAAGTTTGTTGTATGTACTGTAGGTTTGATGTAGGTTTGTTGGCACCTTCGTAGATTTGTTGTCTTTCATGTAGGTTTGCTTTATATGTTGTAGAGTAGTTGTCTTTTATGTAGGTTCGTTATATTTGCTGCATGTTTGTTGTTTTTAATGTAGGTTTGTTGTCTTTGATGTAAGTTTATTTTTATGATGTAGATTTGTTTTATATGAAGCGAACACCATTTTCAAAACAAACCTACATTATTTGTCTTAAACCTACATAATGTGAACAAACCTACATCACATATATGCATAAACCTACATCACATACATGCACAAACTTACATCACATATGCATAAACCTATATCACACTACATCACATATATGCATACCTACATCACACTACATCACATATATGCATAAACTTACATTACATATATGCATTAACCTACATCACACTACATCAAAGATATGCATAAACCTACATCACATATATGCACAAACCTACATCACACTACATCACATATATGACTAAACCTACAGAACAATAAATACATCAGATACCTGCATCTATGGAACAACGCTTTCATTAATGATTGAACTCTTGGGAGTTTGCAATAATGATTTAACCTCTTTTTAGTCCCAACACTTTTGCAAACATTTAATAGTCCCTTAGGATATTCCTTTTGCGTCATCGCTGCAAGGAAAACAATGCATCAAAATGTTAAGGAAAATGAGTTTGCAAACCTAACATAACTGAAAATAAAACCAACATAAGTTATTAAAAAACCTACGTAGCTGAATATAAAACTTACATAATATATAACGTACACGACAAACCTACATAACCGAATATAAAACCTACAAAATCTAAAAGGTTCACGACAAACCTACAAAACAGACTCTCATCCTCCTTCAAAACCTATACAACCATTGCAACTCACTCTCATCTTCGTGGTAGGTTTATTTTCTCTTGTCAGTGACGATTTATGTGGGTTTATAACTTACACATTGTAGGTTTATTTCACTTCATATCACAAGATTAGCCTTTGTAGGTTTGGAAAGTCAATTATATGGGTTTGTACAGTCAGTTATGTGGGTTCTTAAGATCAGTTTTGTAGGCCTAATATGTATGTTTTAAGGTCGGTTATTAGGTTTATGGTTTCTTCTTCTTTATAGGTTTTTTTTTCATTTGATGTAGGTTTACCTTTTGTAGGTTTATTGTTAGTGTTTTGTAGGTTTATCACTGAAAAACATCATTATATGTTGTAAGTTTTTCTTTCAGGTATTGTAGATTTTAGTATCATTCATGTGATGTAGGTTTATCTTTGCAAGATATTGTTCTTCATTGTAGATTTATCTCTCATTCCTTGAAGGTATATTATTTATCATGCTTTGTAGGTTTATTTTTCGTTTGATGTATGTTTATCTTTGTAGGTTTATCGCTGCAAAAACATTCTTCTATGTTGTAGGTTTTCTTTTCAAGTATTGTAGGTTTTAGTACTTCTTTGTTTTGGTCTTACGGATCATGTAATGTAATTTAAATTTGCCTATATTTAGTGTTTGCGTATTGCATGTATTTAACACCTTGTATGTTTACTTTTTGGTCTTAAACAACAAGTTTATTTTCCTTCTTTGTAAGTTTATAATTTTTGTTTTGTAGGTTTGTTGTTGTCAACTTAGTTCACATGTTTTATAAGTTTGTTTTTATTATTTTGTAGGTTTTTCTTTCAGGTATTGTAGTTTTTCTTCACTATTCATCATCTTCAACCTAACTTTTGGAAAATTTCAAAATTTTTAAAATTAACTCAATAACCTTGTAATTTTGTGTTCTAATCAAGATATCTAACTAATATTCAACACAATGCAATTCAATTCAATCAACAAAACCCTTCGAGTTATATAGAAAATACCAATTTTAGAATCGTGAACTTCCATGAAAATTGATTTATAAATAAATTCATATCTTAGAGGAGAGAAGAATATAACTATACAATACCCAAAACCTTTAAAAATGACACAAAAACACAACAAAATCTGGAAAAAATCATTGTTTTTTCTTCTTCGCCGAAAAAAATAAAAACAAAGAACTTCTTTTAGATTATTTAAAAAAAAATTAAATGACATTTTCATAATAAATTTGTGTTCTTAAGAGATATAAGATATTTCATTTTTGTACTCTATTCATAATTTTCAAATACTTATTCTACTAATTAATATATTTTATTAGATTATTATAATCATTATTTCTAAAAATAAATTTTTAAAATTCCTTATTATATTTTCTTTTGGTTATCTCGACAAAAGAAAATAGCTCATGGGCTAAAACACAAAGAATAAAAACTGAAAATCTGTATTTAGCCGAAAGCCCAAAACCTCAGAAGCGAAACGACATCGTGTAGTAGCTTACAACACCGAATTGTATAATCAGAGAGGTTAAAATTTCTATCATCGACGATTTCTCTCTTTCGTTAAGTGTTTTTTGTTGCCGGTCCAATGGCAGCCGTCTCAGACTCCGTTGAGAACAACGGCACTACAAACCTCACTGAGGTTGAAAACCTTACGCCGCCTGGAATTAATGCCACCGCAATGGTTGATGAAAGCTCCGGTGCTTTCCCTGAATTGATTAACCATCCCGATGGCTTAGCTGCTCCTGAGACTTCTGCGCCCAATACGGACGATTCTGCGGCGGAGAGATGGCCAGGTTGGCCTGGGGATTGTGTGTTTCGTATGATCGTTCCGGTGAGTAAAGTGGGAGCTATTATTGGACGCAAAGGAGACTTTATTAAGAAGATGTGCGAGGAAACTGGTGCTCGCATCAAAGTCCTTGATGGTCCCGTTACTACTCCCGATCGTATCGTTAGTATCTCTTTCTCGCTTGTCTTCTTTTTTGTACTTTCTTTACTCTGTGCAAAGGTATCCGAATTTGGGGATTTTCGCTTTCTATTTCTAGGGTTTCTCAATCATTGATTGCAAGATTTCTGATGTGTGATCACTGAATCTGATAGAAGTGTCAACAGTCACTTCTTGTCACTTCTTGTGATGAAATTTACCGGTTTAGTGGTGAAATTCTTAGCTTAAGGGTAGTGATTTTGTGGTGAATTTGGATGAACTGAAACTGCAATCTGATTGCTTTATGGTTTGGATTGTTGTTTTTAAGTCTCCACTAAGTTTTAATATCTAGCTCGTCAAACAAAATGTTTAGGTGTTAATATCTGGTAAAGAAGAACCAGAGGCATACATGTCCCCTGCAATGGATGGAGCCTTAAGGGTATTTAGACGAGTTTCAGGGTTGCCCGATAATGAAGATGATGTTCAGAACTCTGGAAGTGCATTCTGTTCAGTGCGTTTATTAGTTGCATCTACACAAGCGATAAATTTGATTGGAAAACAAGGATCGTTAATTAAGTCAATAGTAGAGAGCTCTGGGGCATCGGTTCGCATTTTGTCAGAAGGTATAACTTTGTTCGTCTCGATAAATTCCAGTTAGTTCTTCTTCAATCTACGGATGCCATCTTTTACGAAATGTGTTTCTGTTGCCAGTTTCCTATTTCTCAAATTGTATTCTGTAAGGTGACCCTTCTGGATGATATAATATGTAAACTGTACTTTTTGTTGCCAGAGGAAACACCATTTTATGCTGCGCAAGATGAGAGGATAGTGGATTTGCAGGGAGAAGCTTTAAAGATCCTAAAAGCGCTAGAAGCCATTGTAGGTCACCTGAGGAAATTTTTAGTCGATCATACTGTGGTTCCTCTATTTGAGAAACAAGTAAGCTTGATTATTTGAACAATGATCTCACCTGTTTCTTTTTTCATTGTCCTTCTGAATTATTGATCTTTTCTTTTTTTATTTCTTTAGTATCTAGCTAGAGTCTCTCAAGCTCGTCCGGAAGAACCGTTAGCTGATAACAAGTCATCTCTGCATAACATTTCGCCAAATGTAATCGAGTCTGATTTCTCCTTCTTAGGACGGAGGGAACCTCTGTTTCTGGAGCGTGATTCTCGGGTGGAGTCACGTGTTCAGCCTTCAGGAATTTCTCTCTACAGTCAGGAGCCTGTACTGTCTGCCAGACACTCTCCAGGTCTTACTCGGGTGTCGGCTGCTTTTGTTACACAGGTACTTTCCACTGGATACATCAGTATCTCCTCAAAATGTTTAGCTTTATCACTGTTCGTCCCTGTTATTAATAGTCTTCTACCAGAACTAAGCTTATCGGGTGGTTTTGAATCTAGTAACTAAGCTTATTTTTGTATCTAAGCTTATTTTCGGGAACTAGTAATGCCGTTTCTTTGATGTGTTATCTTACTAGGTATCTCAAACGATGCAAATACCGTTCTCCTATGCGGAGGATATTATTGGTTTAGAAGGAGCTAATATAGCTTACATCCGACGAAGAAGTGGAGCTACCATAACCATTCAAGAGAGTCCACATCCTGATCAAATCACTGTGGAAATTAAAGGCACATCTTCTCAACTACAAACTGCTGAGCAACTCATTCAAGTAAGATCACATCCATTACTCTGATAAGAAATTGTGAGATAATGGTTCCTTTACATGCAACCGTCTACATCTTTGTCTCCATAAATCAATATTTGTCATTTACGTGCGTGTAGGAGTTCATCAGCAATCACAAGGAACCAGTTTCAGTTCCAGGGGCATATGCCAGAATTGACACTGGCTATGTACCTGCGTATCCTTCTCAGCTGAACAACCATCAAGAGCCAGTCTCGAGTAACTTCATGGGCACAGAGGCAGTGCAGTATAGACCATCGGCATACCCTCAGTTGGCGAGTCCTTCAATGTACACGCCGTCACTGACAGGACAAACGTATGGTACGGAATATAGACCAGCTTCTGATGTTGGTGGCTACAGACAGCAGTTATAATCTTTAAAACGTTAACATGTGTGTTTACAAGGTTTAATTTACTTCCAGAGTAATTCACGTTTAGAGAAAGGCTCACTTATAATAGAGAGGTAGAGAACAAGTACTAGAGATCCAATTTAGTTCAATGTGTAATGTAAATCTAGGCACCTTCTTTTTCTCTTTTTCTTCAAAGTCTCAGATATGTTTTACACACGTTTGTGATCAAGTAATAGCAAATTCATGGATTTTTACAATCAATCCGCTTTGAACTTTGTTTTTTTATTGTGTTTTTAATGAGAATATTTAAGGGATTTTATTGCCACAATTCAAAATTATTTTCAGCTATAAATATGAATTTTACTTTCAAGATGTAGTTTCTGAAGTTACCTGTAAGTTTTGGAGCTTTGTTTTCATCTAGAAAGATTTATCTAGTTGCATACTAAGAGCATCTCATTTGGGATTTGGTGAGAGAGCTTTCTCATCTACTCAAATTTTTTTTGAGAAACTTTGACATGGAGACATTTTATTATTTAGTTGGTGGATATTTCCATTTCTAATGATTACTTGCTCTCGCTAATAATTTAGGTATATGAAATTTGACTCTATCCAATCTATTGCGTGTGAGTAAGAGATTTAGAAATGAGTTTGGTTAGGACAATAATTTGAGTCTTATCAATTTAGTTGACAAAAAAAAAAAAATCATAGTTTAGATGTTATTTAAATATTTTAGATGTTGATATTTATTAATGTTGATTTTTTTGTAAATTTTAAAATAAATTAGCTATCTACCAACATCCATTTTCCATATGTTTAAATTATTTCTTTATGTCGAGGACAGATGACTCAGTGGTGTAGGAGGGATTTAAAAGCTAATAAGCTAGTTGACAAAAAAATAATTATTTAATCTTAATAAAATAGTGGTCAATTTCTTAATACAATCTCTACTTATAAATAATTACAAAATAATTACAAAATAGATTATTAAAATTTATGGTTTTAACTCCTAAATTTTAAATTTAATCTGTAAAGCAAGATCAAATACAGGATCACAAATTTCATTCTATTCAACCCAAGTTCGGCTGAATTTCGAAACCCACGTTGCCAACAGTTACATCCACTCTCTTCTTCTTTTAGAACTTTTTCAGAGCAAACCTCACTTCAACACCTGTTCCTACACACTGTAAGAAGAAACGAAGATGGTAATTATCGCCGAGAATGGGAGACCCAATACTATACTTGTGTTTTCGTACAAGACATGTATCTCTTCAAGCTGTTTCTGATATTCTTTTCTCCAACAAGTTCAATGGTTATCCTCCAATGAGTATAGTGTTTCCTAAATTGCAGGTAAAAGTCTCCTTTGTTTCTTTCGATGCTTCCTCTATTGTTTGGTTCTTCCTTTATATTGTTGATTTGGGATGTAATTTTTATTATTCTTTCTCTATAGATGTTTATAATCTTTGATTCTAGGATTTATAGTTGTTGAATTTTTTGGGTTTTATAATTCTAAAAGTCTGAAATTGTTCAATTTTTTGTTAATAAGCTTCTGTAAATAGGAATTGATTAAATTTCTGTTTGATTTTGGTTCTTTAAACATAAATTTTTGATTCTATGGTTTCTGAATTTCTGAAAATTTTAAGGGTTTTTGATTCCATGCTTGGACTTGATTTACATTGTTATGAACAAATGTATCTCTCCAAGTTCTTATGAACACATGTGTCTCTGTGATTGTAACTTGATTTATATTGTTTTAGTTGCTGAGTGAAAGATTGATTAGAAACGATTGCTTGAAAGTGGAGTGGAGACTTAGAGAGTTAGACTCATGATTGAGATCAATTGCTTGGAATTGGAGACTTAGACCACATTTTATTAGTTTGTCATTTAGAGATTGTGACTCTCTGATTTTAGTATTGAATGTTGTTGTGTTCCTCCAGCTTTTACCTGTTATTTTGTTGTTTAATGTTGTTAACTAATATATGTGTGTTTTGCAGAAAGTAGAAGACTCAAACAATTAACGAGTTCCCATGGATATAACATTCATGGTACATCTTGGTGAGCAAATCTCACAGATCATCCACTATCACTTCAGATAATTGATCCAAGTACAGTCACTACCAGACTCTCTCTACACCAAGAAGATTCTGATGATCAACAAGAACAACCACTCAATCAAGAAAAGAAAAACAACCCAAAAGATGAAATCCAAACTCACTGTAAGAGCTCTCTCAACTCTTTGTGTTTCCCCTCTCCTCTCGACTCTGATGTTCATCACACTCTTTGTGCTTGTTCTTGTCCTATCTTTAAACTCTGAACTAGAAGCAAAGATTGCATCATCACACTGCATGTCTTCTATTGACCGAAAACCATCTCTTTCAAGTCCATGGGCTTGGGCCGAGACAGAAGAATAAAGGTGAAGAAGCTAAGTGGACCTGAAACAATATAAAGAGGCTGATTAACTGGCCCATTTACAAACCGGCCTAAAACCTGTGTGAAGACCCTTGATCGACTCTCACAATTCTCCACCTCGATCATTTGTCTTTCACATGCAAACTATTCAACTTCTCTCTTCGACTCTTGCGATTCTCTCTATCGCCTCTTGCGATTCTCTCTATTTTCACAGTGAGAATCTCAGCCTTCAAAATCACCATTATAGACTACTCTTTCTGCTTCTAATCCTCAACTATACCGCAGAAGATCAGAACCTCTTCGACTGAATACCGCCAAAGAAACCAGCTCCGCAACGGAGCTCATTTTCACATCCGAAGGATGCCTATGAACCTCAGCGCCTCATCAAACTTCTGAATCGGCACTATCTTGGTAAGAAAATATCCGCCGGATTGTCCACCGTATTTACTTTTGTTACTTTTATTATGGCTTTTGTAACCAGATCTCTAATGAAACTCATGCGTATTTCCATGTGCATTGTTCTTTCATGGTATATACTATTTTTCGCCAAGCATATGGCGCTCTGTGAATCACAACCAATCTCTACAGTTTCCTGCGGAAACCCTAACTCCGAGGTAATACCTTTTAACCACAAAGCTTCTTTGCATGCTTCTGTTAAAGACATATATTCAGCCTCTGTCGTTGATAGTGCCACTATACTTTGCTGGCCTGATTTCCAGCTGACAGTATTTCCTCCAACTTGAAACAAATACCCAGTTATCGACCGTCTTCTGTTCAGGTCAGATGCAAAATCACTGTCGCAATATCCTTTTACATTTAGGTTGCTATATTTCCTGAAATTCAAGTATAGATCCTTAGAGTAGTTTATGTACCTTAATACCCATTTAACTGCTTTCCAATGTTCTGTGCTAGGTGAACTCATAAAATGACTGACTAGACCTACTGCATAGGCTAAGTCAGGATGAGACCCCATCATAACATACATTATGCTACCAACCGCACTGCAGTAAGGTACATCACTCATTCTTCTATGTTCTTCTTCCTTTTGTTCATCTAGGGTAGCAGATAACTTGAAATGACACCCTAAAGGTGTCTGTGCTTTCTTCGAATTTTGCATATTGAAGCTTCTAAGAATTTTGTCAATGTATACATTCTGTGATAGCTTTAGGATTCCAATTTCTCTGTCCCTCGAAATGTCCATACCTAGGATCCTTTTGGCTGATCCTAGGTCCTTCATTTCGAATTCCTGACTTAGCAAGTTCTTTAACTTAGAAATTTCTCCCATATTCTTGGAAGCAAATAGCATATCATCTACATATAGTAGTAGATATACATAGTCATCTTCTCTGTAATTCTTGAAATATACACAGCTATCGAATTCACTCTTAGAATACCCTTTAGACCTTATGTATCTGTCAAATCGTAGATTCCACTGTCTAGGACTCTGCTTCAATCCATACAACCACTTTCTTAATAAACACACATCATCACCCACTGAGAATCCCTCTGGTTGTTCCATGTAGATTATCTCATCTAGATTTCCATGTAAGAAAGCCGTTTTCACATCCATTTGTTCCAACTCCATATCTAGATTAACTACTAGTGATAGCATTAATCTGATTGTTATATGCTTTACCACTGGAGAAAATACTTCGTGATAATCAATTCCTTCTAGTTGTCTGTACCCTTTTGCAACCAACCTTGCTTTGAACCTTGAATTTTCAACCCCTAGAATCCCCTGTTTTAGCTTGAAAACCCACTTACACCCAATTGTTCTCCGAGTGTCTCCTCTAGGTTTAATTTCCCATGTATGATTCTTGTGTAATGAATCAATTTCTTCTTTACATTCTCTTAACCAATTATCTCTGTTTTTACTTCTCATAGCTTCTTGATAGCTTATTGGTTCATCTTCTTCTATCACCTGAGATGCATTTAGAGCATATATTGCAACATTTGATTCAATAAACCTGCTAGGCTTTCTGATATTTCTTCTATCTCTGTCTCTAGCCAATGTATAATCACTCACTGCTTCTGTTTCATCTATTTCATCATGTTCCTCATCTTAATCAATCTGTACCACTTCCTAAGTAGCTCCACCTTGCTCTGTAATTCTGTTAGAACTACTAGCATCATCTTTCTTCATAAGGTAGAATAAATGAAACCTTCTTTTGTGATTTATTCTGGTCTTGTTCTTGATGTTGATCCTTAGTTTTATCGAAATCCGTGTAGACCACATATTCATTTAAAATGACATCTCTACTGATCACACACCTTTTGTCTTCTAGAGACTAGATTCTGTATCCTTCACAACCTGTTGGTAACCTAAGAAAAATCCCTTCTTAGCTCTTGGCTTTAGTTTTTCTTGATTGACATGAAAATATGCCAAACACCCAAAGCGTCTCATGTGTGAATAATCTAGCTTTCTTCCTAACCACAACTCTTCTGGGATTTTGTAGTCAATAGGTTTTGATGGAATCTATTCAAAATATATACTACTGTTGATGTAGCCTCTGCCCAGTAGGATTATGTTAACCCTGTTTCACTCAAAAGACTTCTGACCTTTTCGAGAATTGTTCTATTGAGTCTTTCAGCAACTCCATTTTGCTGCGGAGTATAGGGACACGTTTTGTGTCTTAGAATACCATGACTTTTGCAGTAATCATCAAACTCTTTATTGCAGTACTCTAGTCCATTGTCAGTCCTCAACCTTTTCAGTTTTCTTCCACTCTGGTTCTCTGTAAGAACTTTCCATTCCATGAATTTCTGATAGGCTTCGTCTTTAGTCTTCAGAAAATAAACCCATACTTTTCTTGTATGATCATCCACACATGACATGTAATACTGACTCTTAGCAAGACTTAGAGTTACATTAGGTGAACCCCATAGATCTGAGTGTACATACTCTAAAAGTTCATTAGATATGTATGATCCTCTCTTCAAAGATAGCCTGTGTGATTTTCCCAGATTGCATGGTTCACAGTCTTTAAAACTCTTAGAAACTTCTGCATGAATAAGTCCATTTTTCACCAGAACTTGCATATTTTTATTGCTGATATGACCGAGTCTATTGTGCCACATGTCTGTTGTGATTTTTCCTGTGCTTGTCATGTTGCATTCAACCACTTCAGCTACTCCATTTAAGAAGTATAGAGTGTTCTTATAGTTAGCAGACATCACAACTTTATCCTTTCTGATCACCTTTAGAACGTAATTTTTAGATTGAAACCAACAGTCTACTGTTTCCAGTTGCCCCAGTGAGATCAAGTTCCTTCTAGAAGTAGGAGTATACCTGACTTGTGACATAATGAACATTGTACCATCATCATTCACAAATCGAACTTTTCCAATCCCTCTTACCTCACATAAGCTATCATTTCCCATCAGTACTCTTCCTCCATCCATTTCTTCCAAATCAAACATCAGCTCCTTCCTGCATGTCATATGGTAGGAACACCCAGAGTCTAAAATCCATTGATCCTCAAAAACCTTTTCAGTAACTGCTAACATTTCTGGCTCCAGAAATTCAGCCTTACAAATACTAGCTTTTGTTGTGTCTATCATGTTACTGCTGCTACTAGCTTTTCTTTTTGGACAATCTCTCTTGAAATGACCTTCGATACCAAAAGTCCAACATGCTTTCACTTTAGTCTTTGACTTTGATCTAGGTTTACTACCACCTCTTCTGTCTTTTGACTGACCTCTCTTCTCATTTATTCCTCGAAATTGTGTCAACAATCCCTCTGACTCTGACTGAAGTTTATAAGCTCCTTTTTCAATTAACTCCATCTCTATTGAATAAGCCGAACTTATAATATCCTTCTGTGTAATAGTTTCTTTCCCCACACTATACTTTAAAGTGTGTACTAAGTTCTCAAACTGCTTAGGAAGACTGTTCATTAGAATAGCTGATTTGTCTTCTTCACCGATATCAACATGTACACTAGACAAATCAGATATTAATATGTTGAATAAGTCTAGATTTTTATCCAAGTTCTTTCCAGGATCCATCTTGAAACTGTAGAACTTTTGTTTAAGATTGAAATGATGTGGAGGAGTCTTGACCTGATATTCTGCTTCTAGAGCCAGCCACATATCATAAGCAGTTCATTCTTTCTTCACCTTCCTTAGCACATTATCGGATAGACTTGTACCAATTAGGTTTTTAGCTCTTTTATCCTTATCCTTGAACTTAGGATCTGTTTTAGCTTTAGCAAACAACTCCTCTGTAGTCTTCTTAGTATCTTTTACCTCTTTTACATCTTTATCATCTTTTACCTCTTTTCCTTTCGTTTCTTCTTTTACCACATATCCTTCTTCTTCTTCCAGATATATAGGTAACAGAGGTGAATCAAGACCTAGAATTTCAAGTTGAGCTAAAACTTTGTATTTCCAAAGAGAAAAATCTCCTTCACCATTAAATTCCTTGACTTCAAACCTTCCTTGTGTAGGTTCCATAGTTTACCTAACCAGCAACGATGTCTTCTTTTACAGATGATCTGTTAACAAGAAAATGCCTTCTGATTTTTTTTTGAACCTTGAGCTCTGATACCACTTGTTGTGTTCCTCCAGCTTTTACCTGTTAATTTGTTGCTTAATGTTGTTAACTAATACATGTGTGTTTTGCAGAAAGTAGAAGACTCAAGCAATTAACGAGTTCCCATGGATATAACATCCATGGTACATCTCGGTGAGCAAAGCTCACAAATCATCCACTATCACTTCAGATAATTGATCCAAGTACAATCACTACCAGACTCTCTCTACACCAAGAAGATTCTGATGATCAACAAGAACAACCACTCAATCAAGAAAAGAAAAACAACCCAAAAGATGAAACCCAAACTCAGAGCTCTCTCAACTCTCTGTGTTTCCCCTCTCCTCTCGACTCTGATGTTCTTCACACTCTTCGTGCTTGCTCTTGTCCTGTCTTTAAACTCTGAACTAGAAACAAAGATTGCATCATCACACTGCAGGTCTTCTATTGACGGAAGACAATCTCTTTCAAGTCCATTGGCTTGGGCCGAGACAGAAGAATAAAGGTGAAGAAGCTAAGTGGACCTGAAACAATATAAAGAGGCTGATTAACTGGCCCATTTATGAACCGGCCCAAAACCTATGCGAAGACTCTTGATAGACTCTCACAAATGTATTTAGAGATTATGACTCTCTGTTTTGTTTTAGTCTTTGACATGCCGTTCTAAAACATGAAGCTAATTTTAGTTACAGTGTGGTAAGCGGTTGCGCATATTGAATCAAGCTTATTTTGGTGATTTTGATTCATGGACTTACTGTCATGCCTTAACCAGAAACATGCTTGCTCGAGCTTCCTTTGGTGATTTCTACAATGATGGAATCAATTCTTCGAAATTCAACAAGAACAGATTGATCTTGGTCTTCAAGCTATTCGATCTGTCTATATTCCTGGATCAAAGTAAGAAACAGTTAAGAGATTCTGAGTTTGGATCAAGAAAGCTGATTCATTTCATGTCGATTTGCAGGTTTTTGCCAACAAAGT
>JAKUCM010004646.1:0-104791 GCA_023374145.1 Lepidium sativum | reverse complement strand
GATATGCTTGATGAGTTGCATGGTTCTGTCATTTTCTCTAATATAGATTTAAAAAGTGGCTATCATCAGATTAGACTGAAAGAGGGTGATGAGTGGAAAACTGCATTCAAAACTAAGCATGGTTTATACGAATGGTTAGTGATGCCATTTGGGCTGACAAATGCACCTAGCACTTTTATGAGATTGATAAATCATGTCCTTAGAACATTTATAGGCGAGTTTGTTGTGGTCTATTTCGATGACATCTTAGTCTACAGCAAGAATCTAGACGATCATATTAAGCATGTTAGTAAGGTTTTAGAAGCGCTTAGACAAGAGAAGCTATATGCCAACCATAAGAAATGTACTTTCTGCACGGATAATCTTGTGTTTCTAGGCTTTGTTGTCAGTGCAGGCGGAATGAAGGTGGATGAGGAAAATGTGAAAGCCATTCGAGAATGGCCCACGCCTAAGAGCTTAAGTGAAGTTAGGAGCTTCCATGGACTAGCTTGGTTCTATAGGGGCTTCATAAGAGATTTTAGCACGTTGCCCTGCTCCATTAACTGAGATAATCAAGAAGGAAGTTGGGTTTAAGTGGACAGAAGCACAAGAAAACGCCTTCAACTCCTTGAAGGATAAGCTTATCAACACTCCTATTCTAGCATTACCTAATTTTCTTAAGACGTTTGAAATAGAATGTGATGCTTCTAATGTTGGTATTGGAGCCGTTTTGATGCAGGATAAGAAAGCCATTGCATATTTTAGTGAAAAATTGGGAGGATCAACCTTGAACTATCCCATTTATGATAAGGAGTTGTACGCGTTAGTGAGGGCTTTGCAAACATGGCAGCACTACCTTTGGCCAAAGGAATTCGTGATACATACTGACCATGAGTCACTTAAGCATCTCAAGGGCCAACACAAGCTGAACAAACGCCATGCTAGGTGGGTGGAATTCATTGAAACCTTTCCCTATGTCATTCGTTTTCAAACAAGGTAAGGACAATGTGGTCGCTGATGCATTGTCAAGGAGGTACACTCTACTCTCTACTCTTGAAACTAAGCTTCTAGGATTTGAACATTTGAAAGAGCTTTATGGAACCGATTCTAATTTTAAAGCCATATTTGCTGAATGTTCTAAATATGGTTCTGGCCGATACTATAAGCATGATGGTTTCTTGTTTTATGAGAACCGATTATGTGTACCTAATTGTTCTGTTAGAGATCTTTTAGTTAGGGAAGCACATGGAGGAGGTCTCATGGGTCACTTTGGCGTGGCTAAAACACTGAAAGTCATGCAAGATCACTTCTTTTGGCCACACATGAGAAGAGATGTTGAACGAGTATGTTCTCGTTGTGTAACTTGCAAGCAAGCCAAATTTACTACACAACCCCACAGTTTGTGTTCTCCTTTACCTATTCCTGAGCATCCTTGGGTTGATATTTCCATGGATTTTGTAGTAGGATTGCCTAGAACGCGGGCTGGAAGAAATTCCATCTTTGTGGTAGTTGATAGGTTCTCGAAAATGGCTCATTTTATTGCTTGTCACTAGACTGATGATGCATCGCATGTAACTAGCTTGTTCTTTAGAGAAATTTTTAGGTTGCATGGTATGCCTAAGACAATAGTTTCTGATCGTGACACTAAGTTCTTAAGCCATTTTTGGCGCATGTTATGGTCTAAGTTAGGCACTAAGCTGATTTTTTCTACTACTTGCCACCCCCAAACTGATGGCCAAACAGAAGTAGTTAACCGCACTTTGTCTACAATCTTGTGTGCTTTGATTAAAAAGAACCTTAAGTCTTGGGAAGATTGCTTGCCACATGTAGAATTTGCTTATAATCATTCTGTGCATTCAGCATCTAAATATTCACCATTCCAAGTCGTGTATGGATTTAATCCCTTGTCTCCGTTGGATTAACACCTTTACCTGAGCGTGAAAGGCTTAGTTTGGATGGTAAGAAGAAGGCAGAGTTAGTTAAACAGATTCATGAGGAGGCCATAATCAATATCGACGCAAAGACAAAGTTGTATGCTCAACAAGCTAACAAAGGAAGACGTGAACTCATTTTCAATGAGGGAGATCAAGTCTGGGTGCATCTAAGGAAGGAGAGGTTTCCAGCTGAAAGGAAATCGAAGCTCATGCCAAGAATTGATGGACTATTCACCGTTGTTAAGAGGATCAACAACAATGCCTATGAACTCGATCTTCAAGGTAAGTACAACATAACTTCAAGCTTCAACATATCTAACTTGAGCCCTTTTCTTGCAGATGAAACAGATTTGAGGTCAAATCTTCTTGAAGAAGGGGCGGATGATATGATATTGGTCAAGACAGAACCTAACACAACGGATGAGGAGCATATGGATAAGGACTTATTGCGTGTACCAGCTGGGGCCATGACAAGATCAAGGACTAAGCTCTTCAACCAAGCTGTAGGAGGACTTGTGGTGCGGATTCAAAGTCAAGAAGAAGATAATCCAAGTCCAACCACATTGGTTCTGACTTGTAGTCAACAAATGGGTGTGTAGCCTTTTTTCCTTCACTTGATTTTATCCCAATGGGTTTTCCAAGTAAGGTTTAAATGAGGCAAATAGAGTACACACTTAACAAGAGAGCCCATTTTCGTAAGTTAGGATTTTAAGGCCTTTTAGCCCAAAAGACGTTAGGGTTTTTCGTTTGGCTTTATGTTTTTCTATTTAAGTAGCACAAACACTTTGCTTTAAGGGCATCCACGTTTTTTTATCAATAGAATTCACTCAATTTGATTATTGTTCTTTTCTTTGGTGAGTCATATCCAAAGAAGCCCCACGGAATATCAAGAGACTTCCACCTCTCTTGTGTGACCTAAGGATTTCCCCCCCCCCCCTCGGATTCTCCTTCTCTCACGAGTTGTAGAAGCCAAATCTATCCATTTGCTTGTCTTTGAAGTGTCGGCCCTTTGGAGGATTACATCAAGGGACCACCGGATCTTCACACACCCTTGCAGGGACCACCTCCTGAGACGCACACGCTTAACAGTCATATCTTCGGGACCACTTTGACCGTTGGGGGAAGACCAGCTACCTTATCCATAAACGGTCAAGAGAGGCGCCTCCCAACTTTCTTCCCACGTCTTCTTGCCTTGCGCCTTACGTCTTTGGGCCTTGCGTCTCACAGCTCCTCTTTTTCCCGAAGTCGCGCCCAACCGAAGTGATGCGCCTCTTCCGATCTTCCGAGAGATGAATGTCACTAGGCCTCTGGGATTTTATTGGTGTGGCCTAGTGAGCATGCTTGGTGATAAACAGGTTTTTACGGTGTTTTCTCAAATACCCTACTATTTATGTAATCAATTGCAGGACAGTATGGTGTCAATCCTATTGGGAGAGTAACTAGCAATTAAGATGTAATCTACTTATCCTAATCTAAGCCAGATTCGATTTAGTGAGCAGTTGTTTAAAGTAGGTGAAAATGAAATGCTAAAACAGAGTGCAAAAAACAAAACATAAAAACAGAATGTAAAAACAGAGCATTGAAAATAAAGCAATAGAAAAACAGAGTAAAGTGCAAGACCAAATTTCAACCTAAAAGCAGAGTATTAAAATTCACAAAACTTCAATAGAGGAAAAGGGGTTCTCGAGGTTAAGGATCAATGATTAGGGTATTCCTAGGGGTTCTAGACTTGTTTATCAACCTATTTAGATGACCTCTAAGAAAGGAATCACAAAGTAATCACATTCGCTCTCGCGCAATGGGACCTCTCCTAAAAGACAACCTGACTTGACTCTCGCCCAACGATTGGAAGTTCAAGTGGCCCTAAGTATGGACCTTACAGAGCCTAATAACACCCTAGACAATCAATCTCTTGAGCTAGGAGATGTTATCTCAATTTAAGCATGTTCAAGTGATTCCCCAAACGCCTCTCGGGGGGGGGGGGGGGGGGGGGGGGGGATTCACCAAGAGATCGAATTTCAATTGATCAGAAAGAAACAAGCATTAAGAACACTTAAATTAAAGAGATCTAAGACCTTAATCAAACATAAACAAATCTAGAGATCCCTAAGTTTTCCCCTAATCTCACCCTTTCCTCAATAACCCTCGACTAACTTACTCAGAATTCAAGAAGTAAAGCATAGACTTAGAATCGAAAATCAATTGCATAAACTTAAAGACTAAAAATCGTAAATTGCTTTTAGAGAGAGAAGTCAAAATTTGCTAGAAAAGATGATATATTAAAACTGTAAATTCTAGTACAATTTATAGATCAACAAAAGATCCTAAGTCTTAAAGATAAAAGGAAAATTACTTAAAGAGAAAAAGGGAAAATTCCCTAGAAAGAAAAATGGAAAATTCCTTGAAAAGAAAAAGGAAAATTCCTAAGGAAAAGAAAATGGAAAAATGCCTAAAATAGTTGTTGGGCTTGCACAAGTGGGTATTGATGGGCCTTTTTCGCAAGCCCAAGAAGTCAACTCCGTCAAAAGTCAACGTTCTGGTCCGAAAATCCACTCGACCAAGTGATGGTCGAGTGTCATGCTCGAGTGTCAGACTCGAGTGCCAAATCTTCTAGATCACATCCTAAACTTCAACTTTATGATAAGCTCCGAAAAGTGCCTAAAAATACCTTTTATGCAATGTATGCAATGCCCAACACTAAGTATGCAAATTATGCCTAAAAGAACCTAAACAATGATAATAATGCAGGTATGAATGCTAAACATGCTAAATAATGGCCCTAAAATGTGGTAAAATGCAGACACATCAACTCTCCCAAACTTAGTCTTTGTTTGCCCTCAAGCAAATATGCATAGATCTAAGAAGGAAGAGAGGTTGCTGACAATGGGAACATCTTACTTAAACAAACGACTTATCAAGCTGAAAAACCATAATCCACAAGTGAACCCTCATTCTTTTGTAAGAACCACAATCTACAAACATAAAGACTTAGCATAAAGACCGAATATTCCCTAACACTTAGTTGGACTCTTAAGAAACTCAGATTCGAAACCTATTTCTTTTAAGTGCAGTCCGCAAGAGGGACAATTGATCAAAGACCTTGGGATTCAACATCCTCAAATTCAGCTAGTCACTATGGATTAAGCATTTTCGATCACTTCTCAACTCCTACTCGTTCTTATTAGCTTTCAGCTTTATCAATGAGACACAAAAAAGTACGGGTTTATGCACAGTCCCGGTTCACCTTAGGCATCGATGTATTAGCTTTATCAATAGGATGTGAAAAACTACGGGTTTACGCACAGTTCCTGTCCATCTTAGGCAGTATCGAAATGGTTTCATCGATGAACACAAGAAGGTACGGGTTTACGGACAGTCCCTGTTCATCTTAGACCATATTATTTGAGCTGAGTTGTAAGAAGGATGATTATATATTCATCTTATGCTTTTCTTTTTACTTAGCTAGCAGAATATAAGGAAGGATCTTATGCAATGTATCTCAAGCCCCAAATTTGGAAAAAATTGAATTCGATTATGAGGCAACGAATCTGGTTCTTTTTGAGACACAACCTAAGTATTGGTTTCAAAGGTCAATGATCTACCAATCAGTGTTCAAGAGGGAAAAACGCAAGTCCAAGAGTTCACTATGGTTACTAGCCAATCAATCTAGCAAGTCTGTCTATTTAGCAAGATGATTCCCGAAACTCTAGACTCAATCCTATATGAATGCAATGAACACTCTGTTTTTGACTGATGCTTTTTTTGATTTTTTTCAAATTTTTATGGGTTTTCTATGCCTTATGGGATATGCAATCGAAAAATATGCTAAAGAAAAATATTTTTGGTTTTTCTATGCCTTAGATGTGATGCAAATGATGAAATGCAAAGAATAAAAACTAAGAATCACAGTAAACAAAGTCAAATGTCCTCTAGAACCCTCCCCCAAACTTAAATTACACAGTCCCTTGTGTGTATAAAAGTCCAAAAGAGGATCCTAGACCAGCAAGTCAAGTGAAAAATATGCAATGGTATGTACAATGAAAGGAAGGGATTTGGTACCTCTCTAGTGGTTCCAGTAGTCAGCTGCCACATTCCGCATGATTTCCATGTAGTGGTCGTTGTGCCTCTGACGCTCGAGCTCAGCTTGCTCGAGTGTTTCGATCGAGTGTTCGGATGGATGCTTGATCGGTTGTTGCTTGAGCGGCTGGCTCGAGCTTGCCCCAGCTGCATCAAAAGGCCTTCTGTATGAGAAGGCTGCGGTGTTTGCAGAGGAATGTCTAGCTGGTGTGGGTTGCTGCTGCCTTTCACGATCAGTGGATACAAAGGCTCGTCTGGGGCGAGTTGGTGGTGGTGGTGGACCGCTGTTTCTTTCTAGAACAGTCACTTTTCTACTCAGATCCTCGTTTTCCTGCCTTGTAGCTTCATCGCTTGCAGTCAGCTTCTTCACCTTCTTCATCAGCCATTTGTTCATCTTTTGCAACAAGCCTATGTGCTTGTGTGCTTCTCGGATTGGCTCTCCTTGACGTGGTGGCATCGTGTATTCTTCAAAGCAATATGCCTCAGGATCAACTTCATCGCTGTTTGTTGGAGATGAACTTTGTTGAAGGCCATTGAGATCGTATAAGGCTTCCAAAGGCGCATTAAAATTCGTATTCTGTCCCATCCTTATTGACGTGTACTTCCTGTTTGGCAAGAGTAGAAAAGCGTTTGGTCTAAGCAAGTGCTGGAAAGAGTAGATGAGCTTACCTCGCACCTCAGCCGCAGCTAAGAATTGGCTTCTCCTTAAGTGATCGATGTTCATGAACCGAGGATTAGCCCACTCTGCCTCATCGATTGGCACATCACATCTTTCCAAAATGCATGTGACAAGCCCGCCAATTGTGATTTTTGTGAGTTTGAGTGACACACATTTCGAAAGCTAGAGAGAATAAAAGATTAGAGAGTGTTTAAGAGAATATGAAGAGAGCTTCCATTAAATCTCCATTAATGTTTAAGAGTACAAGAGTTAAGTTTAAATAGACAGAAAAATCGCAAAAGAAAAATAGGAGAAGAGGAGAAGAGAGAGAAGAAGTCGCTGGAGGCTGGAGGGGACCACCTGGAGCCGTTGGAGGCTGGAGGGGACCACCTGGAGCCGTTGGCGGCTGGAGGGGACCACCTGATCTTCACGCGCCCTCGCCGGGACCACTTCCTGGGACGCACGCGCCCAACGATCATATCTGCGGGACCACATTTGACCGTTGGAGGAAGACCGACGACCTCATCCTGAAATGATCATAAGCCGCCTCCCAACTTGCTTCCCAAGTATCATTGCCTTGTTCCCTACGTCTTCTCGCCTTGCGTCTCACGGCTTCTCTTTTTCCCAAAGTCGCGCCCAACCAAAGTGATGCGCGTCTTCCGATCTTCCTAAGGATAAATGTCACTAGGCCTCTGGGATTTTATTGGTGTGGCCTAGTGAGGATGCTTGGCCAATACTCCCCCTCAAGCTAACCTGCAATGGAATATAGACTTAGCTTGGAAACCCCAAAGCATACACCTCGGTAAAAACCTCACAAAGGAAAACCCATTGGGACAAAACCTTTATGAGGGAAAAAGAGCATGTATACTTTGAGGTTAGGAGACATGAGGTCAAGGGCAGTCAAGGCTTACAAGTCCAAGTGTGCCATAAATATGGTTGCAAACCTTGGAGCTTGCTGCCTTGGTGAAGATGTCTGTCAATTGATCTCCACTTGGTGTGTAACATGGAAGGGTCACTCCCTGCGCTATGCGTTCCCGAACTTTGTGGCAGTCCACTTCAATACTCTTGGTCCTCTCATGAAAGACTGAGTTGTTGGCTATGTGAATCGCTGCTTGATTGTCGCAATGCATTATGGTCGGTTCATTGGTGTCATACCCTAGATCTTTGAGGATACTCTCGAGCCATACCAACTCATCCGTTAGTTTCCTCATTGCTCGGTATTCCGCCTCTGCAGTAGAGCAAGCCACCACCTTTTGCTTCTTGGTCTTCCAAGTCACCAAGTTCCCTCCAATGAATGTGCAAAAACTAGTAGTAGACTTCCTATCGTTCCTATCACCTGCCTAATCAGCATCACAATATCCAGATATTGTAGTACTATTATGCTTACCCATCCAAATGCCTTGGCTGGAACTCCCTCTTAGATACCGAAGGATGCGCTCAAGCATTGACCAATGATGCTTTGTGGGATTTTGCATGTGCTGGCTGACTTGGTTTACTGCAAAACAGAGGTCAGGACGGGTTATGGTAAGATAAATAAGCTTACCTACAAGTCGCCTGTACAACATTGGATCCTCATATGGCTCAGCCGCATTCTCCCCCTCTCGATGAGCCTTGTAACCATCATCAATTGGTGTCTTGACAGACTTAGAAGTCTCCATTCCTGTCTCACACAACAGATCAAGAGTGTACTTTCGTTGGGAGAGAAATAAGCCTTCCGAGGAACGACAAATCTCAATCCCTAGAAAGTACGTCAACTCCCCCAAGTCTTTGATGTCAAAAACAGAATGGAGAGAAGTCTTAGTTTGGGAAATACCTTGCTTATCATCGCCAGTGATGATAAGGTCATCCACATAAATGAGCACAACCACAATGCCTTGAGTCCGCCGGAAGGTAAACAAAGTGTGATCGGCTTCAGACTTGACAAAACCACGATCACAAAGGGTATGGCTCAGTTTATGATAACAAGCTCTTGGAGATTGCTTCAGTCCGTAGATAGCTTTCTGATGTGTCTGCATTTTACCACATTTTAGGACCATTATTTAGCATGTTTTGCATTCATACTTGCATTATTATCATTGTTTTAGGTTCCTTTTAGCATAATTTGCATTATTAGTATCGGGCATTGCATACATTGCATAAAAGGGACTTTTAGGTACTTTTTGGAGCTTATCACGAAGTATTTCGGAGTACAAGAAGACCAATGAGGAATCGACTGGTCTAAGGTTGAAGTTCAAGATGCAAACTAGAAGATTTGTCACTCGAGTCTCCGACACTCGAGCATGACACTCGACCATCACTTGGTCGAGTGCCTTTACGGACCAGAACTGAGACTTTAGACGAAGATTGAATCTTTGGGCTTCTCTGCGAAAAAGGCCCATCAAAAGCCCTTTTGTGCAAGCCCAATTATCTTTTAGTTCTTTTCTATTTTTCTCTCTTAGGGAAATTTCCTTTTAACTTTTAAAAGGAAATTCCCATTTTTCTTTCAAGGGAATTTTTCCCTTTTTCTCTTTAAGTATTTTTCCTTTTTCTTTAAGATCTTTTGATCTATAAATTGTACTAGAATTTCAAGTTTCAAAATACAATCTTTTCTAGCAATTTTCGAGTCTCTTAATTTTACAAAGGCATTTACGATTTTTTTTAAGTCTTAAGTTTATGCAATTGATTTTCGATTTTAAGTCTATGTTTTATTTCATGAATTCTGAGTAAGTTAGTCTAGGGTTCTTGAGGAAAGGGTGAGATTAGGGGAAAACTTAGGGATTTCTAGATTTGTCTATGTTTAAATAAGGTCTTAGATCTCTTTAGTTTATGTGTTCTTAATGCTTGTTTCTTTCTGATCAATTGAAATTCGATCTCTTGGTGAATCCCCCCCGAGAGGCGTTTGGGGAATCACTTGAACATGCTTAAATTAAGATAGCATCTTCCTAGCTCAAGAGATTGATTGTCTAGGGTGTTATTAGGCTTTGTAAGGTCCATACTTAAGGCCTCTTGAATTTCCAATCGTTGGGCGAGAGTCAAGTCAGGTTGTCTTTTAGGAGAGGTCCCATTGCGCGAGAGCGAATGTGATTACTTTGTGATTCCTTGCTTAGAGGTCATTTAAATAGGTTGATAGATAAGTCTAGAACCCCTAGGAATACCCTAATCATTGATCCTAATCCTCGAGAACCCGTTTTTCCCTTATTGAATTTTCGTGATTTTAATACTCTATTTTAGGTTGAGATTTCTTGTTACACTTCATTATTAGATTCATTATTGCTTTACTTTTAATGCTCTGTTTTTACATTCTAATACTCTCTTTCGTTTTTAGGATTTTGTTTTAAAGATTTCATTGTCACCTAGGATAGATAAACCACTTGCTAAAACCGAATCTGGCTTAGATTAGAATAAGTAGATTATATCTTGATTGCTAGTTACTCTCCCATTGGATTGACACCATAATGTACTGCAATTGATTAAATAGACAGTTTGGTATTTGAGAAAACACCGCAAAACCTGTTTATCAAATTGGCGCCGTTGCCAACTGGGATTAGTTAGCTACAATTAGGAAAGTCACTTTTCTGAGACTAAGTTATATTATACTATTATTCTAAAAATGTTTCTGGTTTTCTCTTTGCTTTCAGGTACACTCGATCAACAAGCTCGACCAACACAACTCGAGCTCGTTGATTTTTCTTCTGTATCCGGAGAGCTCTAGCAGAACCAAGAAACACTCGATCACTACACTCGAGCACCACCCGCTCGAGTGTCATTTCCGACAACACAAATCACTTGCATGAATACCAGATCCCGTGGAAGTGAAGACCTCATTCCATACTCTGACAGAATAGACCGTTTGCCTCGTGAATACTTGCGAGAACAACAGAACCGATTGAACGAAGAATACACGGATCAGGTTAACATGGAAGAACAAGTACAAGCTACTGAATTAGGAACTCGTCCTAGGAGAGTTAGACACATTGGTGCCGGTGATGCTCCCAGTATCCACACTCAACGCCATGGAATTGTCCCACCAGCCATCGCCAACAACAACTTTGAGATTAAGAGTGGAATGATCTTCATGGTTCAGAACAGTAAATTTCATGGTTTACCTTCTGAGGACCCACTTGATCATCTTGATGAATTTGAAAGACTAACCAGTCTGACAAAAATAAACGGGGTTAGTGAGGATGCTCTGAAATTGCGATTGTTTCCTTTCTCTCTTGGAGACAAAGCACATCTATGGGAAAAACACTTGCCACGAGGATCTATCACATCATGGGACGCCTGCAAAGAAGCATTTCTAGGCAAATTCTTTTCAAATTCCAGAACTGCGAAACTTCGCAATTCCATCTCTGGTTTTAAGCAAAACCATTCAGAAACATTCTCTGAGGCTTGGGAACGATTCAAGATATACCAATCGCAATGTCCTCATCACGGTTTCACTACTGAGTCCCTTCTCAGTACTCTCTACAGAGGCGTGATCCCAAAGATACGCATGTTGCTAGATACAGCCAGCAATGGGAATTTTCTGAATAAAGATGTCGATGATGGATGGGAATTAGTGGAGAATTTAGCTCAAGCAGACGGCCAATACAGTGAAGACTATGATCGAACTCCTAGAGGCGTAACGGATTCAGATATGGTTAGTAGAAAGGAGCTCAAAGCCATACAAGACAAACTAGACAAGCTACTTTCAGCTCACCATAAGCAAGTACACCATGTCAGTGAAACAGAACGGGTTGAAGAAGAGAATGACGAGGTTGAAGAGGTCAATTTCGTACAAAACCAAAGCAACAATTTCAGACAATTCAACAGCTATAAACCTAACCCCAACCTATCCTACAGAAACACAAATGTAGCGAATCCAAACGACCAGGTGTACCCACCCAAACCACATCTGCAACCACAATCAAAACCATTCATACCCAAACAACAGTACCAACAAACACACCACCAACCACCTACTGGATACAACACCCAACCACCACAACAAACACCTGAAGTGATGGACATTTTGCAGCAGATACTAAAGGGACAGACGGCCAGCGCTTCCGAATTAACACGGAAATTTGCTGAAGTACATGCTAAGATCGATGCTTCACATAATGAACTCAACTGCAAATTTGAGACTCTCAATGCTCGTCTCAAATATGTAGAGAATCAACAAGGATCTTCATCAACCAACAAACAAACCGGACAGCTACCTGGAAAAGCTGTTCAAAATCCTAAGGAGTATCACGCCAACGCCATTACACTCCGTAGTGGCCGTGAATTGCTAATTCGTGCTGAACCAACAGAGAACACTGAGGACAGTGTCCTTCTAGAAGGGGAGGATGATTTGGTCGAAGAACAGACAGAAATCAGCACGAAAAAGCCAAAATCCGTGACACTCGACCAACACACTCGAGCACCACCTGCTCGAGTGTCCGAAGATCAGCCTAGAAACACAACCGATATACAAAAAGACCCAAAGACGTTTGCTCCACCTCCTTTCAAACCATAGCTTCCTTTTCCGCAGAGATTCAAAAAGGATGTTGCAGACAAGTACAAAGCTCTCTTTGAAAAGCAGATGAGGGACGTTGAAGTGAAAATACCAATTCTAGACGCCTTTATGCTAATGCCCCCTTATCAAAAGTTTTTGAAAGACGCAGTCAAAGAAAGAACACAAGAAGTCGAAGGGATGGTTGTGTTAACTCATGAGGTCAGCGCTATTATACAAAGAAAGGTTGTGCCTAAGAAGCTCGATGATCCAGGAACATTCACGATTCCATGTTCGCTTGGACCTCTCACATTCAGGAGTTGCTTGTGTGATTTAGGGGCATCAATCAGCCTAATGCCTCTAACAGTCGCCAAACGATTAGGGTTCGATAGATAGAAGTCTTGTAAGATATCCTTGCTACTAGCTGACAGATCGGTTAGGATTCCACATGGAATTCTAGAAGACTTACCAGTTCGGGTTGGAGGAGTAGAAATCCCCACGGATTTCGTTGTTCTAGATATGGGAGAAGAACCAAAGGACCCTTTGCTGTTTGGAAGGCCCTTCTTAGCCACTGCAGGAGCTGTGATCAATGTGCCAAAAGGAGAAATCGAACTCAACCTTGGGAACGATTTCAAGATGACTTTCAGCATCAGTGACATAATGAAAAAACCGACCATTGAGGGTCAACTGTTCGTGGTACAAGAAATAGATGATCTTTCAAAGGACCTGTTTGGAGAATTGATGGATAAAGACCACCTTGGTACTGCTTGGATAAAAGACGGTTGTGATGGATACATATACGAAGAAACTGAGGTCTACAAAGGATTGTTGGACTCTTGCAAGTCACTGAAAGGTGAAAAACAGTTCGAAACCTTACACTCGACCTCAACACTCGAGCACACCAAGCTCGAGCATTCCGATTTAGCCTCTGGAAATCAACACTCGACCATAACACTCGACCACACTAAGGTCGAGTATCCGCTCGATGATGACTGGTCGAAGCTCAAATCGCCGAAAGTGGAACTCAAACCACTCCCCTCCGGGCTCAGGTACGCATTTCTTGGATCTAACTCTACTTATCCAGTAATAGTAAATAATGCATTAAGTGATGATGAGTTAAACATGTTGCTTTCTGAATTAAGACGGTTTAGAAAAGCCTTAGGATACTCACTGTCTGACACTAGAGGGATCTCTCCCGATTTATGCACACATAGAATTCACCTTGAAAATGAATCTTATTCTAGCAGGGAACCTCAAAGGAGATTGAATACGAATTTAAAGGAGGTCGTTAAGAAAGAAATTTTAAAACTGTTAGATGCTGATATAATCTATCCTATTTCTGATAGTAAATGGGTGTCTCCTGTGCATTGTGTGCCTAAAAAGGGAGGGGTCATTAGAAACGAAAATGATGATTTGATTTCAACTAGAACCATTACAGGACATAGAATGTGCATTGATTTTAGGAAATTGAATTCTGCATCTAGAAAAGATCATTATCCTTTGCCATTCATCGACCAAATGCTTGAAAGGTTGGCTAATCATTCATATTATTGTTTCCTTGATGGATATAGTGGATTTTTCCAAATCCCTATACATCCAAATGATCAGGAAAAAACAACCTTTACTTGCCCTTATGGTACATTTGCATATAGGAGAATGCCATTTGGTCTTTGTAATGCACCTGCTACTTTTCAACGTTGCATGACGTCTATATTTTCGGATCTGATTGAGGAGATGGTCGAAGTGTTCATGGACGATTTCTCTGTCTATGGTTCTTCCTTCTCCTCTTGTTTGTCAAACTTGTGCAGGGTTCTATCTAGGTGCATTGAGACGGATTTAGTGCTTAATTGGGAGAAATGCCACTTTATGGTGAAAGAAGGGATCGTTCTAAGTCATAAGATTTCTGAAAGGGGCATTGAAGTCGACAAAGCCAAGATAGAGGTTATGGTTCAGTTGCAACCGCCGAAAACTATCAAGGACATTAGGAGTTTCTTGGGACATGCAGGATTTTATAGGCGGTTCATCAAAGACTTTTCGAAAACTGCTAGACCTTTGACTCGTCTCCTTTGTAAGGAGGCGGATTTCGTCTTTGACGAGGAATGCCTCAAGGCTTTTCTCGAACTTAAAGACGCCTTGATAACAGCACCAATAGTTCAAGCACCCGATTGGAATCTCCCTTTTGAGATAATGTGTGATGCTAGTGACTATGCTGTTGGAGCAGTTCTGGGACAGAAGATAGATAAGAAATTGAATGTGATCTACTATGCTAGTAGAACACTAGACGAAGCCCAGGTGAAATACGCCACCACGGAGAAGGAATTGCTTGCAGTTGTGTTCGCCTTTGAGAAATTCCGGTCCTATCTGGTTGGATCAAAAGTTATTGTGCATACTGATCATGCAGCTCTAAGATACTTGATGAAAAAGAAGGATGCTAAGCCTAGACTGCTTAGATGGATTTTGTTGCTACAAGAATTCGACATGGAGATAGTCGATAAACCAGGGGTTGAAAATGGTGTTGCTGATCACTTATCAAGGATACAGGTTGAAGAAACCCTTCCAATGAATGATTCTATGCCTGAAGAGCAACTGTTAAGTTTTTTCACCGAACACTCGACTATGACACTCGAGCACCACCTGCTCGAGTGTCGAACCCACTGACAAAGAAGGCGTTTTTCGATCGGATCGAAGTTTGTGGGAACATGTTTACCATGGTATGCCGATTTGGTAAACTATTTGGTCGGAGGAGAACTGCCTAAAACCTTGAATTATCATCAGAGGAAGAAATTTTTTAGGGATGTAAGGCATGGGATGAGCCTTATCTCTACAAGCAAGGATCTGATGGACTATTCAGAAGATGTGTATCAGAAGAGGAAGTCAATGGAATTTTGGAACATTGTCATGGATCTACTTATGGAGGACACTTTGCTGCATTCAAAACAGCACAGAAAATCCTTCAATCCGGGTTATGGTGGCCATCGATTTTTAAAGACTACCAAGAGTTCATATCCAGATGTGATTGCTGCCAAAGAATGGGCAGTATAAGCAAGAGGAATGAGATGCCGCGGAACCGATCTTGGAGATAGAAGTGTTTGACTGTTGGGGAATCGATTTCATGGGACCATTTAAGCCTCCTTCTTTAGGAAACAGTTACATTTTGGTTGCTGTGGATTATGTCTCTAAATGGGTAGAAGCTATTGCAGCTCCTACAAACGATGCAAAGGTGGTACTTAAACTCTTCAAACACATTATATTTCCCAGATTTGGTGTGCCAAGAGTTGTGATTAGCGATGGAGGATCCCATTTTGTCAACAAGGTTTTCGAAAATTTGCTTAGGAAACATGGGGTTAAACACAAAGTGGCGACTCCCTATCATCCTCAAACCAGCGGACAAGTTGAAGTCTCTAATAGACAAATCAAATCAATTTTGATGAAGATAGTTGGGCTGTCAAAACGTGATTGGGCCGCCAAATTGGATGATACTCTTTGGGCCTATAGGACTGCTTTCAAAACACCTATTGGCCGCACACCTTTTCAATTACTCTATGGAAAATCCTGCCATTTACCAGTTGAGATAGAGTACAAGTCGATTTGGGCAACCAAACTCTTGAATTTCGATATCAAGAGAGCACAAGAAAAGAGGCAGATGGACTTACATGAACTCGAAGAAATCAGACTCGAAGCATATGACAGCTCAAAAGCATACAAGAATCGAACAAAAGCAGCTCACGACAAAAAGATCCAGCGGAAAACAATCAAAGTTGGTGATCAAGTACTTCCCTTTAACTCAAGACTCAAGTTTTTTTTCCGGAAAGCTACGATCGAAGTGGTCTGGTCCGTTCAAAGTACTACAAGTTTTACCCTATGGAGCAGTCACTTTAGCCAATAACAATGGAGAAGGATTCACTGTAAACGGTCATAGAGTAAAGCCTTACTTGGCAAACAGCACGATTCCCGAGGGAACATCGGTTCTGCTCGATGAACCACCTCCTCTCCAATAAAAAGGAGGAAAGTCGAGCTTGAGACTATAAACAAGCGCAGTTGGGAGGCAATCCCAAAGGTATCCTCTGTATATACATTCAATTTCTTCCTTTTCGCATATTTCCTTACAAATTTGCTATTTTTCATTTTTTCATACATCTATTTCGACTTACATGCACTTGGAAGGTTTTTTGGGTCTCTTTTGCAGGAAAATGGGGCCCACATGGGACAAGTAGGGTCAAAACCCGACAAGATGGGACAACACTCGACCACACCTGGTCGAGTGTCCCACTCGAGCATCAGCCAGCTTTTGGCAGACTGACACTCGACCAAACCTGCTCGAGTGTCAGGCTCGAGCGTCCCGCCTTCATGCCTATTCACATACCTCCAAGCCTATAACTGCCAAAAGCTGAGAAAGGGGAGACATTTACTCCGAAAAATAGGTTAAATCTTTCTTTAATGCAATATCTTTTCCATTTAATTCAAAAAGATTTGATTTAATCCAAGTTCAAATTTTGAATTTGAAAAGGCTCCCCCTTGTTTTTCTCCTCTATAAAAGGAGGAGGAGCCTCTCTCCTTCCATTCACACGAAATACATTCTCTCTCTAACATTTCTCTCTAGTTGTTCTCTCTTTTACAGAAGCAAATCGTCTCTCTTTTTGTTCATCCACTACACTCGATCACCTCTGCTCGAGTGTCTTGTTCGAGTGTCCGCACATTTGCTCTTCCTCCGACCTACTTTCACCATGACAGACGGCAAATCCAACAAAGCCAACCTCCTCTGCCTCAGAGCCAAAAATAATGCTCGATCAAGAAGCAATCCTTCCCAAGGAGAGTCTTCCATGGCCGCAAGCAGACCCAGCAGAAAAGAGAAGAGGAGGATGGAAGTGCAATCTGAGAATGAATCGGAAGAAAGAGGAGAATACATGGATGAAGACGAATTGGACCCGGATCTTGCTGCTGAAACACTCTGTGAAGATGGATATGGCGAAAGAGAGGCGGCAGAAGCAAGAGAGATAATTCTTGCCGGAAAAAGAGAGAAGGAGATGAAGGAGAGGCATAACTCGGCAAGAGCACTAAGCGATCTGCGGAGGATGGATTTTCTAGGTACCCGCTATCCATGCAAGGAAGCGCTAACCGCAATGGGGATAACAAGAGATGTGGATCTCATGTTGCAAAATTGTGGGCTGTCCACATTTGTGCAATATCCGCAAAGAGCATACAAGGAAGAGACTCTTCAGTTTTTGGCAACGGTTCAAATCGTTCTATACGATGCTGAAAACGAGAGTCTCCAAGAAAAGCAAGGTGGCGGTTACATCTTCTTTGCAATAAGAGGAAGGGACTATCAAATGACATTCAAAGCACTTAGGGACCTCTTCGAGTTCCCAAAGGCCGAGTCCAAAAATTATGGACCCGATTTTGATAGAGCTGAGTTGGATGATGTGTGGAGGTCGATTGCATCAACAAGGAGCAGATTCTCATCCTCCCGATCTAAGGCATCACTGATCCGAAACCCGGCATTGAGGTATTTTCGAACAATCCTAGCAAATACATTTTTCTCACGTTTTACTACTGGAACAATTAATCTAGGAGAAATGGAGATGTTGGTGACTGCTCTTAAAGACATTGTTGGTCAAAAGAGTGACGGATCCCCAATTATTGGAGATCGAAACAATGCTGGATTAACCATCCAGTTTGCTAACCAATTAGTCACATACCGAGATTGGGCAAGGGATAACAAAACTGGAGGACGTGATGGAAAGATCACCATTGGCGGACTTATCACATGCATTCTGGAAAGGTGCAATGTGCCAATCGATGAGACACAATGGGCTGACCCTCGGTTCATGAACATCGATCATTTAAGGAGGAGTCAATTCTTGGCTACAATGGAAGTTCGAGGTAAGCTCCTTTACTCTTTCCATCATTTACTTAGACCAAACGCTTTTCTGCTCTTGCCAAACAGGGAGTACACGACAATAAGAATGGGGCAAAACACGGATTTCAACCCACCTCTAGAAGCCTTGTACGATCCCAATGAACCTCAGCAGAGTTCATCACCAACAAACAGCGATGAGGTGGATCCCGAGGCATATTGTTTTGAAGAATACACGATGCCACCTCGTCAAGGAGAACCAATCCGAGAAGCACACAAGCACATAGGCTTGTTGCAGAAAATGAACAAATGGTTGATGAAGAAGGTGAAGAAGCTGACTGCTAGCGACGAAGCTAGAAGGCAAGAAAACGATGATCTAAGTAGAACAGTTGCAGCTCTAGAAAGGAACAGCGGACCACCACCACCAACTATTCGCCCAAGAAGAGCCTCCATATCCACGGATCGTGAGAGGCAACACCAACCAGCACCAGCTAGACGCTCCTCAGCTAACCCAGCAGCCTTCTCATACAGAAGACCATTCGATGCAGCAGGAGCAAGCTCGAGCCAACCACTCGAGCACCAATCAGTCGAGCATTCCGAACACTCGACGGACACGCTCGAGCAAGCTGAGCTCGAGCGTCAAAGGCATAATGACTACTACATGGAGCTCATGCGAAATGTGGCATCCGATTACTGGAATCATTAAGAGGTACAAAAACCCCTTCCTTTCATTATAAATACCATTGCATATTTTTCAATTGACTTGCTTTTACATTTCTTTTACTTAGCTTGCTTTTGCATACTTTTCACTTGACTTGCTGGTCTAGGATCCTCTTTCGGACTTTTATACACACAAGGGACTGTGTGATTTAAGTTTGGGGGAGGGTTCTAGAGGATATTTGACTTTGTTTTCTGTGGTTCTTAGTTTTTATTCTTGCATTTGTCCATTTGCATCACATCTAAGGCATAGAAAAAAAAAAAAAAAAAAAATTTGAAAAAAATCGAAAATGCATAAGTCAAAAACAGAGTGTTCATTTAGCTGCATTGCATTCATATAGGATTGAGTCTAGAATTTCGGGAATCATCTTGCTAGACAGGTAGACTTGCTAGGTTGATTGGCTAGTAACCATAGCGAACTCTTAGACTTGCGTTTTTCCCTCTTGAACACTTATAGGTAGATCATTAACCTTTGAAACCGATACTTAGGTTGTGTCTCGAAAAGAACCTGATTTGTTACCTCATAATCGAATTTTATTTTCCAAATTAGGGGCTTGAGATACATTGCATAAGATCCTTCCTTAGGTTCAGCTAGCTAAGTAAAAAGAAAAGCATAAGGTAAATATAGAATCATCCTTCTCAAACTCGGCTCAAAATATATGGTCTAAAGATGAACGGGGATTGTGCGTAAACCCGTACCTTCTTGTGTTCATCAATAAAACCATTTCGACACCGCCTAAAATGAACCGGAACTGTGCGTAAACCCGTACTTTTTCGTGTCTCATTGATAAAGCTAATATATCGATGCCTAAGGTGAACCGGGACTGTGCGTAAACCCGTACTTTTTCGTTCTTCATTGATAAAGATAAAAGCCAATGAAAACGAGTGAGGAGTTGAGAAGTGATCGAAAATGCTTAAACCATTAGTGACTAGCTGAATTTGAGGAAGTTGAATCCCAAAGTCTTTGATTAATAGCCCCTTTTGTGGACTGCACTTGAAAGAAATAGGTTTCGAATCTGAATTTCTTAAGAGACCAACTAAGTGTTAGGGAATAATCGGTCTTGATGCTAAGCCTTCATGAAAGTAAATTGTGGTTCTTACAAAAGAATGAGGTTTCACTTGTGGGTTACGGTTTTTCAATTTGGCAGGTCATTTGTTTAAGTAAGATGTTCCCATTGTTAGCAACTTCTCTTCCTTCTTAGTTCGATGCACATTTGCTTGAGGGCAAGCAAAGACTAAGTTTGGGGGAGGTGATGTGTCTGCATTTTACCACATTTTAGGACCATTATTTAGCATGTTTTGCATTCATACTTGCATTGTTATCATTTTTTTAGGTTCCTTTTAGCATAATTTGCATTATTAGTATCGGGCATTGCATATATTGCATAAAAGGGACTTTTAGGTACATTTTGGAGCTTATCACGAAGTATTTCGGAGTACAAGAAGACCAATGAGGAATCGACTGGTCTAAGGTTGAAGTTCAGGATGCAAACTAGAAGATTTGTCACTCGAGTCTCCGACACTCGAGCATGACACTCGACCATCACTTGGTCGAGTGCCTTTACGGACCAGAACTGAGACTTTAGACGAAGATTGAATCTTTGGGCTTCTCTGCGAAAAAGGCCCATCAAAAGCCCCTTTGTGCAAGCCCAATTATCTTTTAGTTCTTTTCTATTTTTCTCTCTTAGGGAAATTTCCTTTTAACTTTTAAAAGGAAATTCCCATTTTTCTTTCAAGGGAATTTTTCCCTTTTTCTCTTTAAGTATTTTTCCTTTTTCTTTAAGATCTTTTGATCTATAAATTGTACTAGAATTTCAAGTTTCAAAATACAATCTTTTCTAGCAATTTTCGAGTATCTTATTTTTACAAAGGCATTTACGATTTTTTTTAAGTCTTAAGTTTATGCAATTGATTTTCGATTTTAAGTCTATGTTTTATTTCATGAATTCTGAGTAAGTTAGTCTAGGGTTCTTGAGGAAAGGGTGAGATTAGGGGAAAACTTAGGGATTTCTAGATTTGTCTATGTTTAAATAAGGTCTTAGATCTCTTTAGTTTAAGTGTTCTTAATGCTTGTTTCTTTCTGATCAATTGAAATTCGATCTCTTGGTGAATCCCCCCCGAGAGGCGTTTGGGGAATCACTTGAACATGCTTAAATTAAGATAGCATCTTCCTAGCTCAAGAGATTGATTGTCTAGGGTGTTATTAGGCTTTGTAAGGTCCATACTTAAGGCCTCTTGAATTTCCAATCGTTGGGCGAGAGTCAAGTCAGGTTGTCTTTTAGGAGAGGTCCCATTGCGCGAGAGCGAATGTGATTACTTTGTGATTCCTTGCTTATAGGTCATCTAAATAGGTTGATAGATAAGTCTAGAACCCCTAGGAATACCCTAATCATTGATCCTAATCCTCGAGAACCCGTTTTTCCCTTATTGAATTTTCGTGATTTTAATACTCTATTTTAGGTTGAGATTTCTTGTTACACTTCATTATTAGTTTCATTATTGCTTTACTTTTAATGCTCTGTTTTTACATTCTAATACTCTGTTTCGTTTTTAGCATTTTGTTTTAAAGATTTCATTGTCACCTAGGATACATAAACCACTTGCTAAAACCGAATCTAGCTTAGATTAGAATAAGTAGATTATATCTTGATTGCTAGTTACTCTCCCATTGGATTGACACCATACTGTACTGCAATTGATTAAATAGACAGTTTGGTATTTGAGAAAACACCGCAAAAACCTTTTTATCACACATATGATGAGAAGGGCTCCTACACAGACGAGTTTCTTACTGAATCTGAAAAAAACTATGGTACTGAAGAAGAAGAAGAAGAAGAAGAAGAAGAGATTGATCCCCAACCACCAGACTATGAACCTGATCAATCAGACGACATAAGGAGTTCCACATGGACTCACCTATATAAAATGCCTTACACTTCAAACTCTGTGATTTATTTGAATGCTTATCGTCAATCTTCTCATAAAATTCAACTCTATGGTTTTTCAGGAAAAAGAAGCTATCTAGAGTGGGAAGAAAACATGGATAATTGGTTTCGCTATAACCGAATCAAAGAAGAGGAAAGACTAGTCTATGCCATTGAACAACTCTCTGGAGAGACTTATAAGTGGTGGGTGATGTGTCTGCATTTTACCACATTTTAGGACCATTATTTAGCATGTTTTGCATTCATACTTGCATTATTATCATTGTTTTAGGTTCTTTTTAGCATAAATCGCATTATTAGTGTCGGGCATTGCATACATTGCATAAAAGGGACTTTTAGGTACTTTTTGGAGCTTATCACGGAGTATTTCGGATTACAAGAAGACCAATGAGGAATCATCTAGCCTAAGGTTGAAGTTCAGGATGCTAACTAGAAGATTTGTCACTCGAGCCTCCGACACTCGAGCATGACACTTGACCATCACTTGGTCGAGTGCCTTTACGGGCCAGAACTAAGACTTTGGACGAAGATTGATTCTTTGGGCTTCTCTGCGAAAAAGGCCCATCAAGACCCCTTTATGCAAGCCCAATTATCTTTTAGGCTTTTTCTATTTTCTTTCTTTTGGAAATTTCCTTTTAACTTTTAAAAGGAAATTCCCATTTTTCTTTCAAGGGAATTTTTCCCTTTTTCTCTTTAGGTATTTTTCCTTTTTCTTTAAGATCTTTTGATCTATAAATTGTACTAGAATTTCTACTTTCAAAACACAATCTTTTCCAGCAAAATTTCGAGTCTTATATTTACAAATACAATCTTTTCCAGCAAAATTTCGAGTCTTATATTTACAAATACAATCTTTTCTAGCAATTTTTGAGTCTCTTATTTTACTAAGGCATTTACAATTTTTCATACTTAAGTTTTATGCAATTAGATTTCGATTTTAAGTTTATGTTTTATTTCATGAATTCTGAGTAAGTTAGTCTAGGGTTCTTGAGGAAAGGGTGAGATTAGGGGAAAAACTTAGGGATTTCTAGATTTGTTTATGTTTAATTAAGGTCTTAGATCTCTTTAATTTAAGTGTTCTTAATTCTTGTTTCTTTCTGATCAATTGAAATTCGATCTCTTGGTGAATCCCCCCCGATAGGCGTTTGGGTTATCACTTGAACATGCTTAAGTTAAGATAGCATCTTCCTAGCTCAAGAGATTGATTGTCTAGGGTGTTATTAGTTTTTGTAAGGTCCATACTTAAGGCCTCTTGAATTTCCAATCGTTGGGCGAGAGTCAAGTCAGGTTGTCTTTTAGGAGAGGTCCCATTGCGCGATAGCGAATGTGATTACTTTGTGATTCCTTGCTTAGAGTTCATCTAAATAGGTTGATAGATAAGTCTAGAACCCCTAGGAATACCCTAATCATTGATCCTAATCCTCGAGAACCCGTTTTTTCTCTATTGAATTTTCGGTATTTTTATACTCTGCTTTAGGTTGAGATTTCGTGTTGCACTTTATTATTAGTTTTACTATTGCTTTACTTTTAAATGCTCTGTTTTTACATTCTAATACTTTGTTTTGTTTTCAGCATTTTGTTTTAAGATTTCATTGTCACCTAGGATAGATAACCACTCGCTAAAACCGAATTTGGCTTAGATTAGAATAAGTAGATTACATCTTGATTGCTAGTTACTCTCCCAGTGGATTAACACCATACTGTACTGCAATTGATTAAATACACAGTTTGGTATTTGAGAAAACACCGCAAAAACCTGTTTATCAGTGGGTTCAAGAAAAGGATGAGCGTCGATGATAGAAACTCCCTGGGATAACTCGGATGAAGGCTGAAACTAGGATGACGAATTTAATGGATGGAGGTGGCTGCGGATGAATGGAGATGATGAAAGGTGATATGATAGGATGAAAAACGTGATTTGAATTGGTGTGGTGACGGCTGAAAGGATTTAATGGATAGATTTTGGTGATTAGATGAATTTGGTGAAGAATCTCTTGGCTCACAACGTGATGGGAGATTCAGGCTCTAGGATTTCCAGAACCGTGGTTTGAGAGCATGAAAACTTAATAGAAGTCTTTTTGTCAAAATAATACTCTAAGAAATTTACAGCAAGTTCTGGGGTTTAAATACAACCCTAAAACAGAACAGCATGTAGTTTTTAAACCAAAAAACAACATGTAGTTTGAAACTTAAATAAAACAATGAAGCGTTTAAATAAAAACAACGAGGCGTCCCCTAATGGTGCACCTCAAAATCTACTAAGTACAAAACCAGATTGGTTTGTACATTATTCTCCTAATGGTAAGACTCCTAAGTTACTCGCCGTAGTGATTCCATCTGCCTCATTAAAAACCATGAGAGAAAACCCAATCGGGACAAAACTCTCTATGGGAAAAAGAGTACAAACTTCCTCACCTAAGTTACCTTGTTATCATTACCAGGAGAAGTCTTCAAGATGGAGATGTTGAAGACTTGTTCAGCTGCTAGCTCGTCAACTCCTTCTCCAATGAGGGAATGAGCTTCCTTCGCCATCTCCTTAGCTCTGGAACTTGTAATCCGACCCTTTACTTCAGGTGCTGCAGCTGTTGTGTCATCCACGATCATATCAGTCGAAGATACAAAGAACCAACTATCACCACTTGGAAAATGCTGAAAGTGTTGTTAAGAAAGAAGTATGTGCATAAGAAAAGGATTGTCATTGATCAAAAAAAGCAAGAACTGATCGTGACAAAGAGTTTCAAAAGCAGTCAAGTAAATGCCAAAAGTGGAAGCATGAACTGCGTGAGGTTTTGAAGGAATGCCAAAAGAAGAGACAAGTCACTCTTCAAGCACTCGATACTAAAGCAAACAAGGAGACCTTAGTGCATAAAGAAAATATGGAGGATAAGTCAACCTTTCAGCCATTACATGAATCAAGGTATGAACCAAAGCAATGTAAGTTCTCTAACCTTTGAAAATACAAGGGAGCAACTTGTTATACTTGTCGTGGGAAAGGACATATTGCTGCAAGTTGCTCTGAAAAGATTGAGCTAATTCAAATTTCAAAGGAATTAACATTGCGCTCATTAGACTTAAGTCGTGAAGTAGTTAATGAAGGTGTAGAAAACTCCAATTCTTGTGTCATGCACTTGTTCTTGTCAAGGGATGTTGATGCAGGACATACTTTGGAGCACGAAAATGGCAATGTCCAAGAAAGCACAAAAAGTTGGAATCAACTTTCAGTACAAAGAACTTCACAAGCTTCACCGAAGATAGTAGAGACTGAGTCATGGAATCGAGTTTGACATTCTGTTGGTGATAAAATGGAACTCTGATGTGATAGTGAGCAGCATAGAAGCTAAGGAACCAGAGCTGGTAGGACCAATCACGCGTTCGAGAGCTAAGGAGTTGGCTAAGGAAGCTCACTCGCTCATGACTGAAGGATCGTTCTCGCCACTAGCTATGCAAGTCTTCAACATCTCCAACTTGAAGACTTCTCCTAGTAATGATAACTAGGTAACTTAGGTGAGGAAGTCTGTACTCTTTTCCCATAGAGAGTTTTGTCCCAATTGGGTTTTCTTTCATGGTTTTTAATGAGGCAGATGGAATCACTACGGCGAGTTACTTAGGAGTCTTACCATTAGGGGAATAATGTAAAAACCAATCTGGTATTGTACTTAGTAGATTTTGAGGTGCACCAATTAGTGGGATGCCTCGTTGTTTTTATTTTAAAAGCTTCGTTGTTTTATTTAAGTTTCAAACTACATGTTATTTTTTGGTTTAAAAACTACATGCTGTTCTGTTTTAGGGTTGTATTTAAACCCCAGAACTTGCTGTAAAAGTTAGAGTTGAATAATGTTAAAAACTTTTCTTTGAAAGAAAATCGAGTTCTTCTCTCAATTGCTGATTCTTTGAATGCGTTCTTCGAATCTGGGATTTCATTACACATTGTGAATTTGAATCCATTCTACCTAATCACCATCACGTTCTTCTCCTCCATCATTCCATCAGTTCTATTGACTCTCAGAGAGTTTACCATCGTATCTCATAAACCCCTCGATCAATTCCGCTCAAAACTCACCAACACATTCCTCAGACTCCAACCTATCCGCTGCTCAAATTTCATTCGATTTCGAGTTCTCTAGCCCCGATTTTCAGAGTCCTTTCCTATGGAGAATCATATCAAGTGGTATCAGAGCTGGTTCTGAAAAAGGCTAAGCAAACCCTAAACGGCTGAGCAAACTCTAAACCCTTTTCTCATTCTTGTTATTTTCGAATCCATGTTGCAATAGAATTTAGTTTTATTTTGGTTTTCCTGATTGAATTAGGATTATTTTCCTAATTGAATTAGGATTAGGATTTTCCTTTTATTCATATTTGCTTTAGGATTAGGCTTTTAGTAATTCCAGATTGCTTTAGGTTTATGATTTCGTTTATTCCTGCTTGTTTTACGAGTAGAATTTGTTATTCCAGATCAGAATGAGAGAAGGGGATGAGTGGAAGACTGCATTCAAGACCAAGCAAGGGTTATATGAGTGGCTGGTTATGCCGTTTGGTCTCACCAATGCTCCCAGCACGTTCATGCGTCTCATGAATCACACTCTCAGACCGTTCATTGGGCTGTTTGTAGTAGTCTACTTCGACGATATACTCATCTACAGCAAAGGTTTGGGAGAGCATTTAGAGCACATCCGCAGGGTTCTAGATGTTCTTCGCTCTCAATCTCTTTTTGCTAATTACTCTAAGAGTTCATTCTGTACTACTGAGATTATTTTTCTAGGTTTTGTTGTTAGTGCAGATGGAGTTAGAGTAGATGACGAAAAGATCAAGGCAATCAAGGATTGGCCTACGCATAAGAATGTTGGAGAAGTCATAAGCTTTCATGGACTTGCTGGATTTTATAGGCGATTTATCCAGAACTTCAGCACCATAGCAGCACCATTAACAGAAGTAATCAAGAAGGAAGATGGATTCAGATGGGAAGAAGCACAAGAGCAGGCGTTTTCAGCCTCGAAAGAGAAGCTTATCAATGCCCCACTTTTAGTTCTTCCTGATTTTAAGAAAACATTTGAAATTGAATGTGATGCCTTAAGAGTTGGCATTGGAGCTGTTTTGATGCAGGATAGGAAACCAGTTACATACTTTAGTGAGAAGCTAGGAGGATCCACCAGCAACTACCCAACCTATGACAAGGAGCTGTATGCATTGGTCAGAGCACTTCAAACGTGGCAGCATTATTTGTGGCCTAAGGAGTTCGTCATTCACACAGATCATGAGTCTCTTAAGTACTTGAAAGGACAGCAAAAGCTCAACAAGAGACACGCCAGATGGATGGAGTTTATTGAGACCTTCCCCTACGTTGTTAAGTACAAGAAAGGTAAGGATAATGTAGTCGCAGATGCATTATCCAGAAGGTACACTCTAATCTCTACTTTAACTTCAAAGTTAGATGGTTTTGGGCATATTGTAGAGCTTTATGAGACTGACATTGATTTTGCTGAGAGCTATGGTAAATGCCATAAGTTTGCTTGTGATAAATACTTTAGACAGGATGGCTATTTATTCTACATCAATCGATTGTGCATACCAAGAGGATCCATCAGAGAATTGTTGGTTAGAGAAGCTCATGGTGGCGGACTGGCTGGTCATTTTGGAGTTTCCAAGACCTTACTTGGATTGCAAGATCACTTCTATTGGCCTAACATGAAGTCAGACGTTGAGAAGGTTTGTTCTAGATGTGCTGTATGCAAAATGGCAAAGAGTAAGGTGCAGCCTCACGGTCTGTACACACCTCTCCCTATCCCTTCTCAGCCTTGGACTCATATTTCCATGGATTTCGTGCTTGGCTTACCTCGAACCAGAAATGGTAGAGATTCTATTTTTGTAGTTGTTGACAGGTTCAGCAAGATGGCACATTTTATAGCTAGTCACAAGACCGATGATGCTGTTAGTGTAGCTAACTTGTTTTTCAGGGAGATAGTTCGCTTGCATGGAATGCCTCAAGTGATAGTTTCAGATTGAGATACCAAATTCTTAGGACATTTTTGGAGGACTTTATGGGCTAAACTAGGAACTAAGCTCACGTTTTCAACGAGTTGTCACCCTCAAACTGATGGCCAAACCGAGGTGGTGAACAGGACGTTGTCTACACTTCTCAGAGTGTTGGTTAAGAGCAACATCAAGTCATGGGAAGAATGCTTACCACACGTTGAGTTTGCCTACAATCACGCTAAGCATTCTGCCACTCTCTTTTCTCCCTTTGAAATCGTTTATGGCTTTAATCCTCAGTCACCTCTAGACTTGATCCCTTTGCCTTTAAGTGTGAAATGTAGTTTAGATGGAAAAGAAAAAGCTGATCAGGTGAGGAAAATACACGCTAAAGCTAAGGAGAATATAGAGAAGAAGACAGAGCAATATGAGAAGTATGCAAACAAGGGCCGAAAGGAGCTGATCTTGGAAGAAGGAGATTTGGTGTGGATTCACCTAAAGAAAGATCGATTTCCAGAAGAGAGGAAGAGCAAGCTTCAGCCACGAGTTGATGGACCATTCGCAGTCGTGAGGAGGATCAACAACAACGCCTATCAGATTGATCTCCAAGGTAAGTACAACATATCTCCAACGTTCAATGTTTCTGACTTGCTTCCATATGTTGCAGATTCGGATTTGAGGACAAATCCTTTTGGAGAGGGAGAGGATGATGTGATCGTGAGCAGCATAGAAGCAAGGGAACCAGAGCTGGTAGGACCAATCACGCGTTCGAGAGCTAAGGAGTTGGCTAAGGAAGCTCACTCGCTCATGATTAAAGGATCATTCTCGCCACCAGCTATGCAAGTCTTCAACATCTCCAACTTGAAGACTTCTCCTGGTAATGATAACTAGGTAACTTAGGTGAGGTAGTTTGTACTCTTTTTCCCATAGAGAGTTTTGTCCCAATTGGGTTTTCTTTCATGGTTTTTAATAAGGCAGATGGAATCACTACGACGAGTTACTTAGGAGTCTTACCATTAGGGAAATAATGTACAAACCAAGCTGGTATTGTACTTAGTAGATTTTGAGGTGCACCAATTAGTGGGACGCCTCATTGTTTTTATTTTAAACGCTTCGTTGTTTTATTTAAGTTTCAAACTACATGTTGTTTTTTGGTTTAAAAACTACATGCTATTCTGTTTTAGGGTTGTATTTAAACCCCAGAACTTGCTGTAAAAGTTAGAGTTGAATAATGTTAAAAACTTTTCTTTGAAAGAAAATCGAGTTCTTCTCTCAATTGCTGATTCTTTGAATGCGTTCTTCGAATCTGGGATTTCATTACATGTTGTGAATTTGAATCCCTTCTACCTAATCACCATCACGTTCTTCTCCTCTATCATTCCATCAATTCTACTGACTCTCAGAGAGTTTACCATCGTATCTCATAAACCCCTCGATCAATTCCGCTCAAAACTCAACACCACGTTCCTCACACTCCAATCTATCCGCTGCTCAAATTTCATTCGTTTCCGAGTTTTCTAGCCCCGATTTTCAGAGTCCTTTCCTAGGGAGAATCACATCAAACTCGAGATTTACACATCAAATCAAAGGGTCGAGCTTAAGCAACATAGCCAATCCGAAGCTCAAATTTTCTCAAACCTCTTATGTGGCACTCAGGTTAGTTTTGCTTATGAGTCTACTCAATATTTGAATAACATCATATTCACTTGTGGCTTCAAACAATCTGTTTTGAATGTTTAAATTTCTAGTATAATACACTTGATTTTGCCTTTAAGTGCCAAGGAAAATCCAGGTAGCATGAATGAGTGCAATAGCCTTGAAGGAACCACATCCGCAAGGTGCTTAACTCTAAATCAAAGAGAGCAACAACCACACTTTGTTCAAGAACCACTTCTTATGCCACTTCCTTGTGAGAACTCAAAAGAGCACTGGATTATGGTTGATGATTTGCATGGTCTTAGTTCTGCTATAAGAGTTTCTTTGTGCAGTCATTTGTTTGACATTTTCATATCTAAGACTAAATATGCATTGTTTAGCACTTGGTCCGAATTGGATAACTTGCTTATGAACTTGTTGATTGAACCTTGTGAACTGAAAAATCATGAGCTTATACATAGCCATTCGAAAACGCCATTAGATGCTTTAGGCAATGAAAACATAGTGAATCCTCTTAGGAAATTGTTCACCTCTTCCAAACGCACATTTGATGTTGTCTCCCTAGTGTTTGTAAAGGAAATACAAGTTAAGGGTTCAAGGGCAAAGAGAATTCTAGTTTGGAGAAATCAAGTTGATTATGGACCAAGGCGACAACTGAGCTATCATTTTAAGATTTGGAACTGGAAGTACCTAAAGAAAGAAATCCGAAATATGAGTTCCAGAACTGTGTTAAAACGCACAAGAAGAGAGGATGACCAATGATTCAAGCCACCTGACTTGGATGAACATAAGCACGAGGACCTTAGTTCCTTCTTTCTAATAAAAGAAGAACCACCAGACGCAACACATAATCAGAATCCGAGCTTGTGCTGTTTTGCAGATAATTCGGATTTGAGGTCAAATCCTTTTTAAGTGAGAGGGGATGATGCGATCATGGACAGCTCAACTCCCCAACATGGAAAATACAACAAGGGAGAATCGAATAAGCATGAAGATGAAACTGAATTGGAAGTAGTAATACCAAGTGGACCAATGACTAGAGTTAGAAGGAAGTTGCTAAACCCAGTTATTGAAGGAATGCTCACCAAGATGCACACAGCCGAATCTCCAGAGCAGCATACCTTGATGCTTACACTGAGTACTCAAGAAGGTTAGCTAATGGGCGTGTTAACCATTCAGCACTCTTTTTCCCTTAAGTGTGTTTTATCCCAATGGGTTTTGCACTAAGGTTTTTAATGAGGCTGAAGGGTTTACACATTCCTTAGGCCCATTAGGCTAATAACTTAAGCCCATGATCTTACCCTAAAGATACCCTAATTTTCGTGGCTTCTTTTCTATTTATACCTAAGTTTGCTCTGTAAAACTCATTCAATCATCATTCTGAATAGAAAAAAACGTTTTTGAGGGTTAATCTGTTGAATTCTTCTAAGGTGTGTTATATCCTTAGTTACTGATCACTAGTGTGTAGTATCTAGAGATCTTAGAGTTCTTTTGAGTGTGTAATATCTCATCAAACTCGACATCTATCTGTTCCATTCTTCATCATTCACGTTATATACCAGATCCTTCACTTATCACAAAATCGATCAAACCTTCGTCAAGCTCAGATCCTAGGAGGTTCGTGTCACAGTCCCGGCGGATTATTTTGAGGAAAAACATCTTGAAAATCCTGCAAAAGAGTAAGACTGCTACTCGCAGAACCGGTTCCAATTCAGTTAGATTAAGCAAATTCTCTTTTGAAACCATCAAAAGGTTAGGTGATTCACTCCCTTCTCTCCTTGTCTTGGATTGTTTTGATGGCTGGTCTTGCAGTGGCTTCTTTTTCATGCTGAGTTGATCTAGGTAGACCTCATGAGGTGCCATTGGAGCTAGGATAATCTTTCTGCCCTTGTACTCAAAACTATGACGGTTTGTGAAACCATCATGAATAACTCTCCGGTCTGATTGCCATGGTCTTCCTAACAAGATGTGACTGGCTTCCAAAGGTGCAATGTCACATAGAATTTCGTCTTCATACTTTCCAATCGTCAAAGACACCTTAACTTGCTCACTCACAACAAGCTCACCCTCATCATTCAGCCATTGCAACTTATACGGCCTTGGGTGAGGTATTTCCATCAAACCGAGCTTCTGAACCATGGTTTGGCTAGCTAGCAACATTGGTACAACTACCTCCGTCTATGATAAGACCGCACACTTTATCATTGATCACACACCGAGTATGGAACAAATTTTCTCTTTGTTGTTGTTCTGTAGTCTTGGTCATGACACTTAAAGCTCTTATTGTCACAAAAAGAGGACCTTTTGGTGGTTCTACAACCTCTACATCTGTCAGCTCATCAAGCTTTTCTTACTCAGATTTGAACTCTCCATCACCTTGAAGTACCATTACCCTATTGTTGGGGCAGTCACTTGCATAATGCCCTAACTGATATGATCGTGGATGGCACAACAGCTGCAGCACCAGAAGTAGAGGGTCGGATTACACGTTCAAGAGCTAAGGAGATGGCAAAAGAAGCTCATTCCCTCATTGCAGAAGGAGTTGACAAGCTAGCAGCAGCACAAGTCTTCAACATCTTCATCTTGAAGACTTCTCCTGGTAATGATAACTAGGTAACTTAGGTGAGCAATTTTGTACTCTTTTTCCCATAGAGAGTTTTGTCCCAATTAGGTTTTCTCTCATGGTTTTTAATGAGGTAGATGGAATCACTACGGAAAGTTACTTAGGAGTCTTACCATTATGACACGAACCTCCTAGGATCTGATATTGACGAAGGTTTGATCGATTTTGTGATAAGGGAAGGATCTGGTGTATAACGTGAATGATGACGAATGAAGCAGATAGATGTCGAATTTGATGAGATATTACACACTCAAAAGAACTCTAAGATCTCTAGATAAATCACACTAGTGATCAGTAATTAAGGATATAACACACTTTAGAAGAATTCAAGAGATTAAACCCTCAAAAAAGTTTTTCTATTTTGAATGATGATTGAATGAGTTTTACAGAGCAAACTTAGGTATAAATAGAAAAGAAGCCACAAAAATTAGGGTATCTTTAGGGTAAGATCATGGGCTTAAGTTATTAGCCTAATGGGCCTAAGGAATGTGTAAACCTTTCAGCCTCATTAAAAACCTTAGTGTTCAAACCCATTGGGATAAAACACACTTAAGGGAAAAACAGTGCTGAATTGCTTACACGCCCATTAGCTAACCTTCTTGAGTACTCAGTGTAAGCATCAAGGTATGTTGTTTCGGAGATTCGGCTGTGTGCATCTTGGTGAGCATTCCTTTAATAATTTGGTTTAGCAACTTCCTTCTAACTCTAGTCATTGGTCCACTTGGTATTTATTGATCAAGACCTATCAAGGCCACTAAATCATCAATCGGGTCAAAGATTTATGTTATCGGATCAAGTTCATAGTCGGGTTGGAAGTAACCATCAATCGGGTCAGAAGAATGATCAGAGCAGAAGACGGATCAGATAGGGTCATCAGATCGAGGAATCGTGAACCACGGTACGAGTCAGTACGTACCGAGGTTCACGTATCGGGTCGAGAAATTAATGTCCTGCGGTACACGTCAGTACGTACCGCAGGCAAGTATCGGATCGAGGTTTCATGTCCCGCGGGTAAGAAAGGAGTCGAGGCATACACGTCCCGCGGTACGCATCAGTACGTACCGCGGGTAAGCCGAAGGTCCGAGATACCCACGTACTGCGGTACGAAGGATCATGTACCGCGGGTAAGCCGAAGGTCCGAGATACTCACGTACTGCGGTACGAAGGATCACGTACCGCGGGTAAGCCGAATGTCCGAGAAGCCATGTACCCGCGGTACGAAGGATCACGTACCGCGGACGACCCACGATCGAGTCAACGCATTTTCGATAAAAGTCAACGCTCGGTCACGACTTGATTTTCAAGGAGTTTGAGGCTAACGATGACTTAGGAATTAATTAGAGTGTAACTATATGACCATTGGAGACTTCATGACCATTGAAGACATAAGAGGAACATGTGACCTTATCCATTTGTGTAGAGACCGAGGCCAAGGACCAGTCACTATCTCTCGGGACGAGGAAGCGCAGCTTGGCACCCACCTTGGGATTCACAAAGTCTCTCACCTCCTCTCCAACGGTCAAATGAGAGCCTCCATCTTCATCCTTTGCGAAAAAGCTTTTAACCTCTATATATGGGACTTCCAATCTCATTGTAAAAATATGTTGAATGAAATACTTGATTATGTTTTTCGATTCTCTCCATGAGTCTCTTCATTCTTTCGAAACTCTCTATCTCTTTATCTAAAAACTAACATGGTATCAGAGCTATGCTCATGATTCCTTGAAGACTTCCGCTCATTCTCCTCATAAACTCTTTATTCTCCTCTCTCTCTTCGATTCTCCATTCTATTTCTTCAACATCTTCAAACTTTCTCTTAAGAAACTCTCTTTTATACGGTGGATAATAGCTGGAAAATCATGGAACACAATAAGGCCTTGATTATTCCGATTGTTCTTAAAGGGAACAACTATTTGGTGTGGGCTCGTACAGCCAAAACCACGATTTGTACTAGAGGTTATTGGAGACACATTGTGAGGACAAAACCTCCAACAAAAATCTTAACATCATCGGAAGACGAGGAGGAAATCCAAGATGATGATGAGAAGCTTGATGAAGAAGAAAAATGGTATCAAGAAGACCAAGTTGTCAAAGCTATCATCCAAAACTCACTTGAAACCTCAATTCTTGAAGCATACTCATATTGTGAAAGTGCAAAAGAATTATGGGATACTCTCAAAAAGGTATTCGGTGACATCACTAATTTTACCCGAGTCTTCGAAGTTCAAAAAGAGTTAAATGAGCTCCGACAAGAAGATTCAAAATTTTCAAAACATTTTGGTACATGGAGATCACTTTGGGCTGAATATGAAGCGCTTAGACCAAGCATCGTGGATCCGGAAATTCTTCAAGACCGAAGGGAGCAAGATAAGGTTTTTAGTCTTCTACTAACACTAAGTCCGGAGTTCAATGACCTTATCAAACATATTCTAAGAGACAAGAAGCTGCCAAGTCTTGAAGAAATTTGTTCTCGGTTGCACAAGGAACAAGGGTCAAGTGGTTTGTTCGGAGGAAGGAAGGAGCTTCCAACGGCTAATCGGGTGATGTACAAACGTGATGATAAAAGAAAAAACATCACGTGTGACCATTGCAAACGCACCGGTCATATGAAGGACAAGTGCTGAATTTTACATCCACATCTCAAGCCAAGTAAGTTTCAAAAGGACTCCAAGGCAAACCTTTCTCAAGGAACAGAAGATGAGCCGACTCAAGCTAGCTCGTGTATTCAAGAGGAAGGCTTACCCAAAAGGGAGTCAAGAAGGGAGTGCTATGGCAACCTCGGCTAATGATGTGGTGAAAAAATCCGACTTGGAAGCTCTCATGAAAGCTATTGCCTCACTCACCAATTCCGGTACCACTTTCTTTACTCATAAACCAAGTAGGAGTTTAGTAGTAGACTCGGGGGGCTTCTCATAACATGATGATGTGATTCTCCCTAGGATAGAACTCTGAAAATCGGGGGCTAGAGTACTCGGAATCGAATGTGATACGATCCCACAAAGGAATCAATCCCAATTTTGTCACTTGGAGGATATGGAGTTGGGTTGCTCGACTTTGAGACGACAAACAAACTTAAAGACGAGTTGAATGATGGATATTCTTGAGTTAGAGACGACACACACGACTTAACACACAAGATGGTGGAATGATTGACGCCACAAAAGGTTGCGGAAAAACCCTTTGATAAGTCGGTAAATATCAATAATCGACAAACAAAATTTGATCCATGAATCTATGCTTAAAAGAGTTTTTTTTTATAAAAAGATAGATTGTCTTTTCTAATGGAGGCCACGAAAATATATAGGAGAGGAAGAAGAAGAGGCTTGGACATTCCCAAGACAACCTAGGAAATACAAGGAATAATAAATCTGTCTTAGAAATGCAATATGCATTAATCACTTCTTTGACTCCTCAAATGACCCTTGGAGTCATAAGCCACGTTTTTGGACCTCTTATGGGCTTAAAACTCATTAACCAAAAGAGTCCCTTGATAGTGTAGCCCAATTAACTCATTAAAAACCTTAAGGAGAAAACCAAATGGGATAAAACTCACTTAAGGGAAAAAGAGTGTAATCGGACTGCACACTCTTTGGTTAATCTTCTTGAATACTCATCTCAAGCATCAAGGTATGAATGTGTTGCATGGGATTACTCTTCTTCTTGGTTCCATAGCCATTTCCACGTTCCAATGGTGCTGAAGTTGAACTTAAATTCCACCAATCGATTCTTGAGCTTGAGAATAAAGTGGAGCTTCCCATGATCATATCAGAATGAAACTTATGCAGCGGATAGATTGGAGTGTGAGAAACTCGGTTATGAGTTTTGAGCGGATTTGATCGAGTATTTCTTGAGATACGTGGCAAAGGTCTCTGTGAGACAAAGAACTGAAGGATTGATGGAGATGAATATGGCTGCTGATTCGTGTGAATTGGTGGGGTGACGAATTGAAGTGATTAAATGGATAGTTTCTATGATTATATGAATTAAGTGAAGAATCTCTTGGCTCACAACGTGATAGGAGATTCAGGCTCTAGGATGTCCAGAACCGTGGCTTGAGAGCATGAAAACTTTAAAGAAGTCTTTTTGTCAAAATAATACTCTAAAGAAGTTTGCAGCAAGTTCTGGGGTTTAAATATAACCCTAGAACAAAAACAACATGTAGTTCTAAACAAAAACAACATGTAGTTTGAAACTTAGAAAAAACAGCAAAGCGTTTAAATAAAAACAACGAGGCGTCCTCTAATGGTGCACCTCAAAATCTACAAAGTACAAAACAAGATTGGTTTGTACATTATTCTCCTAATGGTAAAAGTCATAAGTAACTCGCCGTAGTGATTCCATCTGCCTCATTAAAAACCATGAGAGAAAACCCAATTGGGACAAAACTCTCTATGGGAAAAAAAATACAAACTTCCTCACCTAAGTTACCTAGTTATCATTATGAGGAGAAGTCTTCAAGATGGAGATGTTAAAGACTTGCGCAGCTGCTAGCTCATCAACTCCTTCTGCAATGAGGGAATGAGCTTCCTTGGCCATCTCCTTAACTCTGAAACGTGTAATTCGACCCTCTACTTCAGGTGCTGCAGCTGTTGTGTCATCAACGATCATATCATCCTCTCCCTCTTGAAAAGGATTTGTCCTCAAATCTTCGAGATCGATCTTGTAAGCATTGTTGTTGATCCACTGGATGACTTCAAATGGACCATCAACTCGTGGCAGTAGCTTGCTCTTCCTCTCTTCTGGAAATCGGTCTTTCCTGAGATGAATCCAGACCAAATCTCGTTCTTCAAATATCAGCTCCTTTTTTCCTTTATTGGCGTGCTTCTTGTACTGCTCTATCTTCTTCTCTATGTTCTCCTTGGCTTTGGCGTGAATTCTCCTGACTTGTTCAGCCTTGGCTTTTCCATCTGCACTACACTTCACACTCAAAGGCAAATAAATCAAGTCTAGAGGGGACTGTGGATTGAAGCCATAAACAATCTCAAATGTTTTTATTAAATCAGAAAGTACTAAGAGTGGAGAATAAGCTTCCCTTTCAAGGCTGAAAACACCTTTTCTTGTGATGTTTCCCATCTGTATCTAATGTCCTTCTTAATGACTTCTGTTAGTGGTGCTGCAATGATGCTAAAGTCCTTGACAAATCTCCTGTAGAAGCCAGCTAATCCATGAAAACTGCTGACTTCTCCAACGTTTTTAGGTGTTGGCCAATCTTTGATTGCTTTGATCATCTCATCATCTACTCTAACTCCATCTGCACTAACAACAAAGCCTAAAAGGACAACCTCAGTAGTACAAAATAAACATTTAGAATAGTTAACAAAGAGAGATTGAGAGCGAAGAACATCTAGAACCCTGCGGATGTGCTCTAAATGCTCTCCCAAACCTTTGTTGTAGATGAGTGTATCATCAAAGTAGACTACTACAAACAGTCCAATAAACAGTCTGAGAGTGTGATTCATGAGACGCATGAACGTGCTGGGAGCATTTGTGAGACCAAACGGCATAACCAGCCACTCATATAAGCCTTGCTTGGTCTTGAATGCAGTGTTCCACTCATCCCCTTCCCTCATTCTGATCTGGTGGTAACCACTCTTCAAATCGATTTTAGAGAAGATGGTGGATCCACATAACTCATCCAGCATGTCATCAAGTCTTGGAATCGGATGTATGTACTTCACTGTAATGTTGTTGATAGCTCTGCAGTCTACACACATCCTCCATGTCCCATCTTTCTTAGGCACTAACAACACTGGTACAACACATGGGCTTAAACTCTCATGAATATAGCCCTTACTCATCAGCTCCTCTACTTGCTTCTGAAGCTCTTTGGTCTCAAGTGGATTAGTTCTGTAAGCTGGTTTGTTTGGCAACTGATGTGTCTGCATTTTACCACATTTTAGGACCATTATTTAGCATGTTTTGCATTCATACTTGCATTGTTATCATTTTTTTAGGTTCTTTTTAGCATAAATCGTATTATTATTGTCGGGCATTGCATACATTGCATAAAAGGGATTTTTAGGTACTTTTTGGAGCTTATCACGGAGTATTTTGGATTACAAGAAGACCAATGAGGAATCGACTGGCCTAAGGTTGAAGTTCAAGATGCAAACTAGAAGATTTGTCACTCGAGTCTCCGACACTCGAGCATGACACTCGACCATCACTTGGTCGAGTGACTTTACGGGCCAGAACTAAGACTTTGGACGAAGATTGAATCTTTGGGCTTCTCTGCGAAAAAGGCCCATCAAAAGCCCCTTTGTGCAAGCCCAATTATCTTTTAGGCTTTTTCTATTTTTCTTTCTTAGGGAAAATTTCCTTTTAACTTTTAAAAGGAAATTCCCATTTTTCTTTCAAGGGAATTTTTCCCTTTTTCTCTTTAAGTATTTTTCCTTTTTTCTTTAAGATCTTTTGATCTATAAATTGTACTAGAATTTCAAGTTTCAAAATACAATCTTTTCTAGCAATTTTCGAGTCTCTTATTTTTACAAAGGCATTTACGATTTTTTTATCTTAAGTTTTATGCAATTGATTTTCGATTTTAAGTCTATGTTTTATTTCATGAATTCTGAGTAAGTTAGTTCCCTCATTGCAGAAGGAGTTGAAGATGGAGAAAGAAGCTCATTCCCTCATTGCAGAAGGAGTTGACGAGCTAGCAGCTGCACAAGTCTTCAACATCTCCATCTTGAAGACTTCTCCTGGTAATGATAACTAGGTAACTTAGGTGAGGAAGTTTGTACTCTTTTTCCCATAGAGAGTTTTGTCACAATTATTGGCCAAGCATCCTCACTAGGCCACACCAATAAAATCTCAGAGGCCTAGTGACATTTATCCTTAGGAAGATCGGAAGACGCGCATCACTTCGGTTGGGCGCGACTTCGGGAAAAAGAGAAGCCGTGTGACGCAAGGCGAGAAGACGTAGGGCGCAAGGCAATGAGACGTGGGAAGCAAGTTGGGAGGCGCCTTATGATCATTTCAGGATGATGTCGTCAGTCTTCCTCCAACGATCAAATGTGGTCCTGCAGATACGACCGTTGGGCGCGTGCGTCCCAGGAAGTGGTCCCGGCGAGGGCGCGTGAAGATCAGGTGGTCCCCTCCAGCCGCCAACGGCTCCAGGTGGTCCCCTCCAGCCTCCAGCGACTTCTTCTCTCTCTTCTCCTCTTCTCCTTTGCGATTTTTCTGTCTATTTAAGCTAAACTCTTGTATCCTTAAACATTAATGGAGATTTAATGGAAGCTCTCTTCATATTCTCTTAAAAACTCTCTAATCTCTTATTCTCTCTAGCTTTCGCAATGTGTGTTACTCAAACCCACATGGTTAATGTGATCGTGAGCAGCATAGAAGCTAAGGAACCAGAGCTGATAGGACCAATCACGCGTTCGAGAGCTAAGGAGTTGGCTAAGGAAGCTCACTCGCTCATGACTGAAGGATCGTTCTCGCCACCAGCTATGCAAGTCTTCAACATCTCCAAATTGAAGGCTTCTCCTGGTAATGATAACTAGGTAACTTAGGTGAGGAAGTCTGTACTCTTTTTCCCATAGAGAGTTTTGTCCCAATTGGGTTTTCTTTCATGGTTTTTAATGAGGCAGATGGAATCACTACGGCGAGTTACTTAGGAGTCTTACCATTAGGGGAATAATGTACAAACCAATCTGGTATTGTACTTAGTAGATTTTGAGGTGCACCAATTAGTGGGACGCCTCGTTGTTTTTATTTTAAACGCTTCGTTGTTTTATTTAAGTTTCAAACTACATGTTGTTTTTTTGGTTTAAAAACTACATACTGTTCTGTTTTAGGGTTGTATTTAAACCCCAGAGCTTGCTGTAAAAGTTAGAGTTGAATAATAGCAAACACTTTTCTTTTGAAAGAAAATCGAGTTCTTCTCTCAATTGCTGATTCCTTGAATGCGTTCTTCGAATCTGGGATTTCATTACACGTTGTGAATTTGAATCCCTTCTACCTAATCACCATCACGTTCTCCTCCTCCATCATTCCGTCAGTTCTAGTGACTCTCAGAGAGTTTATCATCGTATCTCATAAATCCCTCGATCAATTTCGGTCAAAACTCACCACCACGTTCCTCACACTCCAATCTATCAGCTGCTCAAATTTCATTCGATTCCGAGTTCTCTAGCCCCGATTTTCAGAGTCATTTCCTAGGGAGAATCATATCAAGTGGTATCAGAGCTGGTTCTGAAAAAGGCTGAGCAAACCTTAAATGGCTGAGCAAACTCTAAACCCTTTTCTCATTCATGTTATTTTCGAATCCATGTTGCAATAGGATTTAGTTTTATTTTTGTTTTCCTGATTGAATTAGGATTAGGGTTCGTTTTCCTAATTGAATTAGGATTAGGATTTTCCTTTTATTCCTATTTGATCTAGGATTGGCTTTTAGTAATTCCAGATTGCTTTAGGTTTATGATTTCGTTTATTCCTGCTTGTTTTAGGAGTAGAATTTGTTATTCCAGATTGCTGTAGGATTAGGTTTTTTTGTTTATTTCCTTGATTTGTTTTATCTTAGAACTTGTTACTGTGATTTTAGTTTGAATTTTTCAGGTTTTCCATGGAGCTTTCAGCTGAAGCTATGGAAGCTCTGAACCGAGTTATGAGTCAGCAGATCAAAGAGGCAAATCAGTCTATTGCCTCTCAGCTTACTCAGCAAATAGAGCAGCTCCACAGCAAGTTTGAGGACCGATTCAAAGGTCTATTGAAAGAGCGCATTGCTTCGGACGCTGAATCTTCAGAACCACCTAGTCCCAATGAAGCTATACGCCTTGCCAAGGGTAAAGCACACATGGGAGAACCTTCGAGACAGCTACGCCGAAAAATAATATCACCTATCAGAGGTGGAGAAGCTCTTCATAATCATAGGAGAAACGTGGAGGGTTCAAGGAGAGCACAATCACGTCCACACCATGTTGCTGGACATAGGATTTACGTGGAATCAGATCGTGAGCATTCAGAAGAAGGTGAAAGATCATATTATAGTCGTGAAACGTTAAGGAGACCCAGAAACAGAGGCAATGCACGAGATTATGATCCCTTGAGACAACAGCTGAATCATATCAAGATTCAATTTCCTCCTTTCCACGGTAGCAATGATCCAGAATCTTACCTTGATTGGGAGAGGAAGATGGAATCGAATTTTTTGGTTCAAGGGACATATGAGCTTAATAAGGTGAAGATAGCTATATCTGAATTCAATGGCTATGCACTTTTGTGGTGGGAACAGTTGGGACTCATGAGAGATCGACATAGAGAGCCTCCAATCACGACTTGGGATCAGCTTACTGCACAAATGAGGAAGAAGTTCGTTCCTGCACATTATCAGCGTGAAGTTCTTAGTAAGCTTAGACGTCTCACTCAAGGAACTAAATCAGTTAGAGACTACTATCAGGAGCTGGAAACGTTAATGATCAGGGCTGATGTGAGAGAAAGTGAAGACATGGTGATGTCTAGGTTTCTTGGGGGACTTAACAGAGAGCTTCAGGATAAAGTAGAGCTACAGAACTACGACGATGTGCAAGAGATGGTCCAGAAGGCAGAGTTGATTGAGTCGCAGCTCAAGAGGAAAGTTGGCAGATCTACTTTCACTTCCAATATTCCAAAACCGAGAGAATTCAACAAACCAGCCTCATTTAAACCAGCGACAACAACAGTTAGAGAAGAGGTTAAAACCGAGTTTAAACCCAGAAGTGGATCTTCTACTAGCAGCATTAGATGCTTTAAATGTCAAGGAATGGGACATTACTCCAGAGATTGTCCTAACAAGAAAATGTTTCTGCTGAAAGAAGGAGGAGAGATTGTACGTCAAGATAGTTCAGAAAGCGAAACAGAAATTGATGTAGAGGAAGAAGAAGAACCAGCAGCAGTTGGAGAGATGTTAGTAGCACGCAGAACTTTGAGTGTTCAGATTCATCCAGACGATAGGGGACAGCGTGAGAATCTATTCCACACAAGATGTGTGGTTCAGGATAAGGTTTGCACCTTGATTGTTGATGGAGGCAGCTGCACAAATGCCGCCAGTGATGAGATGGTGAAGAAGCTTAATCTTAAGAGTACTTCACATCCAAGACCGTATCAGCTGCAGTGGTTAGACAACAAGGGGGCTATAACTGTTTCTCAGCAAGTACTCATCAAGTTGGCAATTGGGAAGTATGAAGATGAGTTGTTGTGTGATGTGGTTCCTATGAAGAGTAGTCACGTTTTGTTGGGGAGGCCGTGGCAGTATGACAGGCGAGTTATTCATGATGTCTACACCAACAAGCAGATTTTTGAGTTTAAGGGACGCAAGATCACTCTTCTACCCCTCACACCAGGGGAAATTTACAAGGATCAGCTGCATATGAATCGCAAGGATAAGGAGAAAGTGTCTAACAGCTTGTACATCAGTCACAGTGAGTTCAACAAGCTTTTTGATCCAGAGATGACTACCTTTATGTTCGTTTATAAGGAGTCATTGACGAGTATAAAACCAGCAGCAGAATTTCCTCATGAGGTGATCCAAATTATTGAGGAGTATAAGGACGTTTTTCTAGAGGAGATACCATCAGGTTTGCCTCCAATTCGTGGGATTGAGCATCAGATTGACATAGTTTCGGGTTCAGTTTTGCCAAACAAACCCGCCTACAAAACCAACCCTGTTGAGACAAAAGAGCTTCAGAAGCAAGTAGAAGAGCTGATGAGTAAGGGCTATATTCGTGAGAGTCTAAGCCCATGTGCTGTACCAGTCTTGTTAGTGCCTAAGAAAGATGGGACATGGAGGATGTGTGTAGACTGCAGGGCTATCAACAACATCACAGTGAAGTACAGGCATCCGATTCGAAGACTTGATGACATGCTAGATGAGTTATGTGGATCCACCATCTTCTCCAAAATTGATTTGAAGAGTGGTTATCATCAGATCAGAATGAGAGAAGGGGATGAGTGGAAGACTACATTCAAGACCAAGCAAGGGTTATATCAGTGGCTGGTTATGCCGTTTGGTCTCACCAATGCTCCCAGCACGTTCATGCGTCTCATGAATCACAATCTCAGACCGTTCATTGGGCTGTTTGTAGTAGTCTACTTTGATGATATACTCATCTACAACAAAGGTTTGGGAGAGCATTTAGAGCACATCCGCAGGGTTCTAGATGTTCTTCGCTCTCAATCTCTTTTTGCTAATTACTCTAAGTGTTCATTCTGTACTACTGAGGTTATTTTTCTAGGTTTTGTTGTTAGTGCAGATGGAGTTAGAGTAGATGACGAAAAGATCAAGGCAATCAAGAATTGGCCTACCCCTAAGAATGTTGGAGAAGTCAGAAACTTTCATGGACTTGCTGGATTTTATAGGCGATTTATCCAGAACTTCAGCACCATAGCAGCACCATTAACAGAAGTAATCAAGAAGGAAGTTGGATTCAGATGGGAAGAAGCACAAGAGCAGGCGTTTTCAGCCTTGAAAGAGAAGCTTATCAATGGCCCACTTTTAGTTCTTCCTGATTTTAAGAAAACATTTGAAATTGAATGTGATGCCTCAGGAGTTGGCATTGGAGCTGTTTTGATGCAGGATAGGAAACCAGTTGCATACTTTAGTGAGAAGCTAGGAGGATCCACCAGCAACTATCCAACCTATGACAAGGAGCTGTATGCATTGGTCAGAGCACTTCAAACGTGGCAGCATTATTTGTGGCCTAAGGAGTTCGTCATTCACACAGATCATGAGTCTCTTAAGTACTTGAAAGGACAACAAAAGCTCAACAAGAGACACGCCAGATGGATGGAGTTTATTGAGACCTTCCCCTACGTTGTTAAATACAAGAAAGGTAAGGATAATGTAGTCGCAGATGCATTATCCAGAAGGTACACTCTAATCTCTACTTTAACTTCAAAGTTAGATGGTTTTGGGCACATTGTAGAGCTTTATGAGACTGACATTGATTTTGTTGAGAGCTATGGTAAATGCCATAAGTTTGCTTGTGATAAATACTTTAGACAGGATGACTATTTATTCTACAACAATCGATTGTGCCATACCAAGAGGATCCATCAGAGAATTGTTGGTTAGAGAAGCTCATGGTGGCGGCTTGGCTGGTCATTTTGGAGTTTCCAAGACCTTACTTGGATTGCAAGATCACTCTCTCTCTCTCTCCATGAAGTCAGATGTTGAGAAGGTTTGTTCTAGATGTGCTGTATGCAAAATGGCAAAGAGTAAGGTGCAGCCTCACGGTTTGTACATACCTCTCCCTATCCCTTCTCAGCCTTGGACTCATATTTCCATGGATTTCGTGCTTGGCTTACCTCGAACCAGAAATGGTAGAGATTCTATTTTTGTAGTTGTTGACAGGTTCAGCAAGATGGCACACTTTATAGCTAGTCACAAGACCGATGATGCTGTTAGTGTAGCTAACTTGTTTTCCAGGGAGATAGTTCGCTTGCATGGAATGCCTCAAGTGATAGTTTCAGATCGAGATACCAAATTCTTAGGACATTTTTGGAGGACTTTATGGGCTAAACTAGGAACTAAGCTCACCTTTTCAACGAGTTGTCACCCTCAAACTGATGGCCAAACCGAGGTGGTGAACAGGACGTTGTCTACACTTCTCAGAGTGTTGGTTAAGAGCAACATCAAGTCATGGGAAGAATGCTTACCACACGTTGAGTTTGCCTACAATCACGCTAAGCATTCTGCCACTCTCTTTTCTCCCTTTGAAATCGTTTATGGCTTTAATCCTCAGTCACCTCTAGACTTGATCCCTTTGCCTTTAAGTGTGAAATGTAGTTTAGATGGAAAAGAAAAGGCTGATCAGGTGAGGAAAATACACGCTAAAGCTAAGGAGAATATAGAGAAGAACACAGAGCAATATGAGAAGTATGCAAACAAGGGCCGGAAGGAGCTGATCTTGGAAGAAGGAGATTTGGTGTGGATTTACCTAAGGAAAGATCGATTTCCAAAAGAGAGGAAGAGCAAGCTTCAGCCACGAGTTGATGGACCATTCGAAGTCGTGAGGAGGATCAACAACAACGCCTATCAGATTGATCTCCAAGGTAAGTACAACATATCTCCAACGTTCAATGTTTCTGACTTGCTTCCATATGTTGCAGATTCGGATTTGAGGACAAATCCTTTTGAAGAGGGAGAGGATGATGTGATCGTGAGCAGCATAGAAGCTAAGGAACCAGAGCTGATAGGACCAATCACGCGTTCGAGAGCTAAGGAGTTGGCTAAGGAAGCTCACTCGCTCATGACTGAAGGATCGTTCTCGCCACCAGCTATGCAAGTCTTCAACATCTCCAACTTGAAGGCTTCTCCTGGTAATGATAACTAGGTAACTTAGGTGAGGAAGTCTGTACTCTTTTTCCCATAGAGAGTTTTGTCCCAATTGGGTTTTCTTTCATGGTTTTTAATGAGGCAGATGGAATCACTACGGCGAGTTACTTAGGAGTCTTACCATTAGGGGAATAATGTACAAACAAATCTGGTATTGTACTTAGTAGATTTTGAGGTGCACCAATTAGTGGGACGCCTCGTTGTTTTTATTTTAAACGCTTCGTTGTTTTATTTAAGTTTCAAACTACATGTTGTTTTTTTGGTTTAAAAACTACATGTTGTTCTGTTTTAGGGTTGTATTTGTTAGTTTTTAGACAAAGAGATAGAGAGTTTCGGAAGATTGAAGAGAGACTCATGAAATAATTGAAGAACATAATCAAGTATTTCATTCAACATAATTTTACAATGGGTTTGGAAGTCTATATATAGAGGTTACAAGCTTTTTCGCAAAGGAAGAAGATGGAGGCTCTTCATTTGACCGTTGGAGAGGAGGTGAGAGACTTTGTGAATCCCGAGGTGGTCCCAAGCTGCGCTTCCTCGTCCCGAGAGATAGTGACTGCTCCTTGGCCCCGGTCTCTACACAAATGGATAAGGTCACATGTTCCTCTTATGTCTTCAACGGTCATGAAGTCTGCAACGGTCATGAAGTCTCCAACGGTCATATAGTCACACTCCAATTACATCCTAAGTCATCGTTAGCCTCAAACGCCTTGAAAATCAAGTTGTGACCGAGCGTTGACTTTTATCGGAAATGTGTTGACTCGATCGTGGGTCGTCCGCGGTACGTGTTCCTTCGTACTGCGGTACATGGTCTCTCGGACATTCGGCTTACCCGCGGTACGTAATCCTTCGTACCGCGGTACTTGAGTTTCTCGGACCTTCGGCTTACCCGCGGTACATGCTGATGCGTACCGCGGGACGTATCTGCCTCGACTCCTTTATTACCCGCGGGACATAAAACCTCGATCCGATATCTGCCTGCGGTACGTACTGACATGTACCACAGGACCTCAATTTTTCGACCCGATATGTGAACCTCGGTACGTACTGACTCGTACCGTGGTTCACTATTCCTCGATCCGATGGCACTGTCCGATCCGTCTTCTGCTCCGATCATTCTTCCGACCCGATTGACGGCTACTTCCAGCCCGACTATGAACTTGATCTGATAACATAAATCCTTGACCCGATTGATGATTTAATGGCCTTGATAGGTCTTGATCAATACTCCCCCTCAAGTTTAACCTTCTACATAGTAGATGTTAAACTTGGAAGACCCACGACCATACCTCATTAAAAACCTTAGAGAGAAAACCACTTTGGGACAAAACTCTCTTAAGGGAAAAAGAGTATACGAGCCGTGAGAAAGGGGACCTTTGATCAAGGGCGAGTGAGATCCACGAGTCCAAGTTTTGGGTATATATGACCACATACCTTGTGACTCGCGGCTTTGGTGAAGATATCCGCTAGTTGATCTTCACTCTTTGTAAAGCATGGTAGGATAACTCCTTCGAGGATCTTTTCCCGAACTTTGTGACAATCAATCTCAGTGTGCTTTGTCCTTTTGTGAAACATAGAGTTGGATGCTATGTGAATGGCGGCTTGATTGTCACAATGCATGGTGATGGGATTTGATTGCTCAATTCCAAGATCTTTTAGGAGCGCTTTCAACCATGTCAATTCATTTGTAAGATTTTTCATTGCTCTATACTCCGCCTCGGCACTTGAGCATGATACAACCTTTTGCTTCTTTGTTTTCCATGTGACCATATTTCCTCCAATGAAGGTGACATAGCCGGTGGTTGATTTTCTATCATTCCGATCCCCGGCCCAATCCGCATCACAATATCCTACTATCTCGGTGTTGTCATTCTTTCCCATCCAAATGCCTTGACCCGGGCTTCCCTTAAGGAACACAAGATCCGATCCACCATATTCCAATGGTATTGTGTAGGATTTTGCATGTGTTGACTCACTTGGTTGACCGCAAAGCATAAATCCAGCCTAGTGATGGTCAAGTAGATTAACTTTCCAACGAGACGTCTATATTGAGTTGCATCTTGAAGCGGTTCTTCATTTTTCTCCCCCTTTCTCGAGACCTTGTAGCCATCTTCAAGAGGTGTTTTGGAAGGCTTACAACCTAATTTTCCTGTTTCACATAGAAGATCAAGAGTGTACTTTCTTTGGGACATAAAGAGGCCATCCATAGTACGACACACTTCAATCCCTAGAAAGTACTTGAGTTCTCCAAGATATTTAATATCAAAAACAGATTTAAGACTTCTTCATAGGATTTTCTCCATAGCACTAGCTTCGGCATTTATGGCCTCACACCATTCCTTGGTGTTCTTGGCTTCTTCATAGGATTTCGGTATGTGGTGCATCTCTATTTTACCAATGTAAGCCTGATGATCCGGAGGCAAGAGGGCAAGAGAACATTGTGCTTGGATTGGATGAGCCATGATGTGTCTGCATTTTACCACATTTTAGGGCCATTATTTAGCATGTTTTGCATTCATACTTGCATTATTATCATAGTTTTAGGTTCTTTTAGGCATAATTTGCATACTTAGTGTTGGGCATTGCACACATTGCATAAAGGGTATTTTTAGGCACTTTTTGGAGCATTTCATGAAGAATTTCGGACTACAAGAAGACCAATGGAAAATCGGTTGGCCTAAAGTTGAAGTTCAGGATGTGATCTAGAAGATTTGGCATATACCAATGACACTCGAGCATGACACTCGACCACACTTGGTCGAGTGGATTTTCGGACCAGAACTAAGACTTCGGACGAAGATTGACTTCTTGGGCTTCTCTGCGAAAAAGGCCCATCAAGACCCATTTGTGCAAGCACAACAACTATTTTAGACTTTTTCTATTTTCTTTCTTAAGGAAATTTCCTTTTCACTTTTTAAACGAATTTCCCATTTTTCTTTCTAGGGAATTTTCCCTTTTTCTCTTTAAGTATTTTTCCTTTTTCTTTAAGATATTTTGATCTATAAATTGTACTAGAATTTCTACTTTCAATATACAATCTTTTCTAGCAATTTTCGAGTCTCTTATTTTTACAAAGGCATTTACGATTTTTCTAGTCTTAAGTTTTATGCAATTAAATTTCAATTTTAAGTCTATGTTTTATTTCATGAATTCTGAGTAAGTTAGTCTAGGGTTCTTGAGGAAAGAGTGAGATTAGGGGAAAACTTAAGGATTTCTAGATTTGTTTATGTTTAATTAAGGTTTTAGATCTCTTTAGTTTAAGTGTTCTTAATGCTTGTTTCTTTCTGATTAATTGAAATTCAATCTCTTGGTGAATCCCCCCCCCGAGAGGCGTTTGGGGAATCACTTGAACATGCTTAAATTAAGATAGCATCTTCCTAGCTCAAGAGATTGATTGTCTAGGGTGTTAATAGGCTTTGTAAGGTCCATACTTAAGGCCTCTTGAATTTCCAATCGTTGGGCGAGAGTCAAGTCAGGTTGTCTTTTAGGAGAGGTCCCATTGCGCGAGAGCGAATGTGATTACTTTGTGATTCCTTGCTTAGAGGTCATCTAAATAGGTTGATAGATAAGTCTAGAACCCCTAGGAATACCCTAATCATTGATCCTAATCCTCGAGAACCCGTTTTTCCTTTATTGAATTTTCGTGATTTTAATACTCTGCTTTAGGTTGAGATTTCTTGTTGCACTTTACTATTAGTCTTGCTATTGCTTTACTTTTAATGCTCTTTTTTTACATTCTAATACTTTGTTTCATTTTTAGCATTTTGTTTTAAGATTTCATTGTCACCTAGGATAGATAACCACTCGCTAAAACCGAATTTGGCTTAGATTAGAATAAGTAGATTACATCTTGATTGCTAGTTACTCAACCAGTGGATTGACACCATACTGTACTACAATTGATTAAATAGACAGTTTGGTATTTGAGAAAACACAGCAAAAACCTGTTTATCAAATTGGCGCCGTTGCCAACTGGGAATAGTTAGCTACAATTAGGAAAATCACTTTTCTGATACTAAGTTTTATTATACTATTATTCTAAAATCGTTTCTGGTTTTCTCTTTGCTTTCAGGTACACTCGATCAACAAGCTCGACCAACACAACTCGAGCTCATTGATTTTTCTTCTGTATCCCGAGAGCTCACACAGAACCAAGAAACACTCGATCACTACACTCGAGCACCACCTGCTCGAGTGTCAATTCCGACAACACAAATCACTTGCATGAATACCAGATCCCATGGTAGTGAAGACCTCATTCCATACTCTGACAGAATAGACCGTTTGCCTCGTGAATACCTGCGAGAACAACGGAACAGATTGAACGAATAATACACGGATCAGGTGAACATGGAAGAACAAGTACAAGCTATTGAACTAGGAACTCGTCCTAGGAGAGTTAGACACATTGGTGCCGGTGATGCTCCCAGTATCCACACTCAACGCCATGGAATTGTCCCACCAGCCATCGCCAACAATAACTTTGAGATTAAGAGTGGAATGATCTCCATGGTTCAGAACAGTAAATTTCATGGTTTACCTTCTGAGGACCCACTAGATCATCTTGATGAATTTGAAAGACTAACCAGTCTGACAAAAATAAATAGGGTTAGTGAGGATGCTCTGAAATTGCGATTGTTTCCTTTCTCTCTTGGAGACAAAGCACATCTATGGGAAAAACACTTGCCACAAGGGTCTATCACATCATGGGACGCCTGCAAAGAAGCATTTCTAGGCAAATTCTTTTCCAATTCCAGAACTGCCAAACTCTGCAATTCCATCTCTGGTTTTAAGCAAAACCATTCCGAAACATTCTCTGAGGCTTGAGAACGATTCAAGATGTACCAATCACAATGTCCTCATCATGGTTTCACTACTGAGTCCCTTCTCAGTACTCTCTACAGAGGCGTGATCCCCAAGATACGCATGTAGCTAGATACAGCCAGCAATGGGAATTTTCTGAATAAAGATATCGATGATGGATGGGAATTAGTGGAGAATTTAGCTTAAGCAGATGGCCAATACAGTGAAGACTATGATCGAACTCCTAGAGGCGCAACAGATTCAGATATGGTTAGTAGAAAGGAGCTCAAAGCCATACAAGACAAACTGGACAAGCTACTTTCAGCTCACCATAAACAAGTACACCATGTCGGTGAATCAGAACGGGTTGAAGAAGACGATGACGAAGTTGAAGAGGTCAATTTCGTACAGAATCACAGCAACAACTACAGAGAATTCAATAGCTACAAACCCAACCCTAACCTCTCCTACAGGAACACCAATGTGGCTAATCCCCAAGATCAGGTGTATCCACCAAAACCGCACCACCATCCTCAATCCAGACTCTTTGTCCCAAACCATCAATACCAGCAAACTCATCACCACCCACCTACTGTACCACATGATTATGAATACCACAACACTACCCAACCCCAACAAACTGAGGTAATGGACATCTTGCAGCAAATCCTCAAAGGTCAGACAGCTACCGCCTCTGAAATAACCAGAAAATTTGCTGAGGTACACACTAAGATAGATGCTTCCCATAATGACCTCAATTGCAAGTTTGAGACTCTTAATGCTCGCCTCAAGAATTTAGAGAACAAGCAATCTTCCTCCTCTGCAGTTAAGACTATTGGGCAACTACCAGGAAAAGTCATTCAAAACTCCAAGGAATACACTGCCCAATCCATTACATTGAAGAGCAGAACGAAGATCTCTCCACAAGTACGACATGATAAATTCATTGAGGACAGTGACATTCAAGTTGGGGAGGACAGCCTTAGTCAGAAAAAGTCTGAAAATATCGAGAAAAAGCCTCAGAAAAGAACACTCGAGCAGGACGCTCGAGCTGGAACTGATCGAGCATTATGTTCAGAACCACACAATGAGACACTCGAGCAGGACACTCGAGCAAGGCTAGGTCGAGTGTCCCCTTACCAACCTCCAAAACATGATATTTTGCACGATATCCACAAGTCTTTTACCCTTCCTCCTTTTAAACCTCAACTACCCTTCCCACAAAGGTTTAAAAAGGACGTAATGATGAAGTACAAGGCTCTTTTTGACAAGCAAATAAAGGATGCTGAGGTAAAGATACCTATACTTGATGCTTTCATGCTAATGCCTCCTTATCAAAAAATTTTAAAAGATGTTGTGAAAGAAAGAACAAATGAGTTAGAGGGTATGGCAGTAGAGACTCATGAGTGCAATGACATCTTAGAGAGGATGATAGTTCAAGACAAGCTAGATGATCCTGGGACATTCACTTTACCATGCTCATTGGGTCATTTAACTTTCAGCAAATGTTTATGTGATCTTGGAGCTTCAATTAGCCTAATGCCACTATCTGTTGCTAAGAGGTTAGGATTCAACAACTACAAGTCTTGTAAGCTCTCTTTGATTCTAGCTGATAGTTCTATCCGTTTGCCATATGGTTTACTGGAAGATATACCTATAATGGTTGGTAGTGTTGAGGTCCCTACAGACTTTGTGGTAATTGATATGGATGAGGAACCACAAGATCCACTACTCCTTGGTAGACCATTTTGAGCCTCTGTTGGAGCTGTAATTGATGTGAGGAATGGAACAATTGAGCTAAACCTTGGTAAGGATCTCAATATGAAGTTTAACATTGACGATGCAGCTAGGAAACCTACTATTGGAGGACAAAGCTTCTCAATTGAGGGATTGGATAAGTTGGGCATTAAACCTCCTAAGCTTCCTCGACTTATATTGGCTAAGAGTGGTAAGGCTAGCGACTACTGCAGAAAAATTCCAATGTTTGAAGAGGTTGTTGATGGGATAAGCCTTCAGTCTTTGTTTGCTTGCAATGAGATCACGAATATGCCTTCTAAGGAATCATACAATTTACTAGAATTGGATCTTGGGCCTGATATAATTTTGAGACCAATTGGTTTTGTGGATGGAGTAATGGAGTACAAGGTGAAGAGCAGCAAATATCCCAAACCATTTGCCAAAGTGAAGCAGCTTCTCTTTCCAACGAAGCCCAAATCAGATTGGTCAGGACCTTTCCACATTAAAAGAGTTATGCCTTGTGGATCCATCACCATGTTTAGCAAGAAAGGAGAGGAACTTCCAGAAAATGGGCAGAAAGTTAAGCTTTACATGGTTGATGAAACCATCTCAGAGGGGACCTCAATTCCTCTCTTTGAACCACTCCAGGTCTGATGGGTGTGGGAAGTCAAGCTTAGTGACTTAAAACAAGCTCACTTGGGAGGAAATCCCATGATATCCTTGTACATATTTTCTTTCTTGCAGTTTTTCTTTGTTTCTTTTGCTCTTTTCTTATGTTTCAGGTCAAGGAACGTGCACCACAAGGAATTTGGCACCAGAGCATAACACTCGAGCATGACACTCGAGCAAGGCTGCTCGAGTGTTCTAAAAACGAACCAGAAACTCCTTCATTTCCAACTTTGTCATTCTCCAATTAGGTACGGAACCCCTTCCCTTCATTGTATATACCACTGCATATTTTTCTCTTGACTTGCTGGTCTAGGATCCTCTTTCGGGCTTTTATACACACAAGAGACTGTGTGATTTAAGTTTGGGGGAGGATTCTAGGGGACATTTGACTTTGTTTTCTGTGATTCTTAGTTTTTCTTGCATTTCATCATTTGCATTACATCTAAGACATAGAAAAACCAAAAACATTTTCAGTTAGCATAATTTTTTCGATTGCATATCATCTAAGGCATAGAAAACCCATAAAAATAGAGCGTTCATGTAGCTGCATCACATTCATATAGGATTGAGTCTAGAGTTTTGGGAATCATCTTGCTAATGATAGACAGTCTTGCTAGGTTGATTGGCTAGTAACCATAGTGAATTCTTGGACTTGCGTTTTTTTGCCCCTCTTGAGCACTGATTGGTAGATCATTGGCCTTAGAAACCTAAGCTTATGTTGTGTCTCGAAAGAACCAGATTTGTCTCCTTATAATTGAACTTAATTTTTACCAAATTAGGGGCTTGAGATACATTGCATAAGATCCTTCCTTAGGTTCAGCCAGTTAAGTAGAAAGAAAAGCATAAGATAAATATAGAATCATCCTTCTTACAACTCAGCTCAAACGATATGGTCTAAGATGAACGGGGACTGTGCGTAAACCCGTACCTTCTTGTGTTCATCAAGGAAACCATTCTGATGTTGCCTAAGATGAACCGGGACTGTGCGTAAACCCGTACTTTTTCGTGTATCATTGATAAAGCTAATACATTGATGCCTAAGGTGAGTCGGGACTGTGCGTAAACCCGTACTTTTTCGTGTCTCATTGATAAAGCTGAGAATAAATACGAGTTTGAGCCAAGATAGGAGTTAAGAATAAGAAGTGATCGAAAATGCTTAGTTCATAGTGTCTGGCTGAATTTGAGGAAGTTGAATCCCAATGTCTTTTGATCGATAGCCCCTCTTGCGGTCTACACCTTTAGAAATAGGTTCCAAATCTGAGTGTCTTAGAGTCCAACTAAGTAATGGGGAATATTCGGTTTTTATGCTAAGCCTTGATGAAAGTAGATTGTGGTTTTTACAAAAGAATGAGGGTTCACTTGTGGATTACGGTTTTCAGCTTGATAAGTTGTTTGTTTGAGGCTCGATTGTTCCCATTGTCAGCAACCTCTCTTCCTTCTTAGCTCTATGCATATTTGCTTGAGGGCAAGCAAAGACTAAGTTTGGGGGAGTTGATGTGTCTGCATTTTACCACATTTTAGGGCCATTATTTAGCATGTTTTGCATTCATACTTGCATTATTATCATAGTTTTAGGTTCTTTTAGGCATAATTTGCATACTTAGTGTTGGGCATTGCACACATTGCATAAAGAGTATTTTTAGGCACTTTTTGGAGCATTTCATGAAGAATTTCGGACTACAAGAAGACCAATGGAAAATCGACTGGCCTAAGGTTGAAGTTCAGGATGTGATCTAGAAGATTTGGCATATACCAATGACACTCGAGCATGACACTCGACCACACTTGGTCGAGTGGATTTTCGGACCAGAACTAAGACTTCAGACAAAGATTAACTTCTTGGGCTTCTCTGCGAAAAAGGCCCATCAAGACCCATTTGTGCAAGCACAACAACTATTTTAGACTTTTTCTATTTTCTTTCTTAAGGAAATTTCCTTTTCACTTTTTAAAGGAATTTCCCATTTTTCTTTCTAGGGAATTTTCCCTTTTTCTCTTTAAGTATTTTTCCTTTTTCTTTAAGATCTTTTGATCTATAAATTGTACTAGAATTTCTACTTTCAATATACAATCTTTTCTAGCAATTTTCGAGTCTCTTATTTTTACAAAGGCATTTACGATTTTTCTAGTCTTAAGTTTTATGCAATTAGATTTCGATTTTAAGTCTATGTTTTATTTCATGAATTCTGAGTAAGTTAGTCTAGGGTTCTTGAGGAAAGGGTGAGATTAGGGGAAAACTTAGGGATTTCTAGATTTGTTTATGTTTAATTAAGGTCTTAGATCTCTTTAGTTTAAGTGTTCTTAATGCTTGTTTCTTTCTGATCAATTGAAATTCGAACTCTTGGTAAATCCCCCCCCCCCCCCCCCCCCCCCCCCCCCCGAGAGGCGTTTGGGGAATCACTTGAACATGCTTAAATTAAGATAGCATCTTCCTAGCTCAAGAGATTGATTGTCTAGGGTGTTATAAGGCTTTGTAAGGTCCATACTTAAGGCCTCTTGAATTTCCAATCGTTGGGCGAGAGTCAAGTGAGGTTGTCTTTTAGGAGAGGTCCCATTGCGCGAGAGCGAATGTGATTACTTTGTGATTCCTTGCTTAGAGGTCATCTAAATAGGTTGATAGATAAGTCTAGAACCCCTAGGAATACCCTAATCATTGATCCTAATCCTCGAGAACCCGTTTTTCCTTTATTGAATTTTCGTGATTTTAATACTCTGCTTTTGGTTGATATTTCTTGTTGCACTTTACTATTAGTCTTACTATTGCTTTACTTTTAATGCTCTGTTTTTACATTCTAATTCTTTGTTTCATTTTTAGCATTTTGTTTTAAGATTTCATTGTCACCTAGGATAGATAACCACTCGCTAAAACCGAATTTGGCTTAGATTAGAATAAGTAGATTACATCTTGATTGCTAGTTACTCTCCCAGTGGATTGACACCATACTGTACTACAATTGATTAAATAGACAGTTTGGTATTTGAGAAAACACCGCAAAAACCTGTTTATCAAGCCACCGCTTCATTGTTGTAATAAACTCGTGTGTTTATCCAATTTTCGGGGTCTTTTCTTATCCTTGTGCTTCTTATTAAGGGCATTTGTTGGGGGTGTTGAGTACTGGAATCCTCATCCACATGACCATGTCTGGTACTCAAATTCTCTGTCCTTTCACCATAGTGGTCGGATACATCCTCTTCCGGTGGATTCATTTAATCTTCGGAAATATTCTCTCCCTCTTCTTGTGGAGAGGTTGTTTGTTGAACTTCTTGTGGAGAGGCTAAACCATTAGGTGTTTCTTCATCTACATTTCCACTAGGACTTGGTGCCACCTCACTTTCCCGAATGGAGTTTCCCAAATGACTAAGAAGGTGCCGGAGGCTTGCCGCCCTATCCGAGGTAGAATTAGCCAAATCCTTCAAACTTTCCCAATCAATCTTCTCAAAGTAGCTTTGGTCCTCCAAGAATTTGACATCCCTTGATACATATGTCCTATTGTTGGACGGATCAAAGCACTTGTACCCTTTTTGTGTTGTAGAATACCCGAGAAACATGCACTTGGTGCTCTTGGAATCCAATTTGCTTCTTTGTTCCCCTGGAATCAACACAAAACAAACACATCCAAATACTCTAAGGTAATCAATGAATGGTTTGTTACCATTTAGTACCTCAAATGGCGATGCATCCTTTAAGACCTTTGTTGGAATCCGATTAATGAGATAGCATGCAGCCATAACAGCATCTCCCCAATACTTCTTAGGCACCTTCATATAGAACATCATGGATCTTTCCACTTCCATTAAGTGCCTATTCTTTCTTTCGGCCACTCCATTTTGTTGAGGAGTGTAAGGACAACTCGTTTGATGGATTATGCCATGTTTGCTTAGATGTTCTCGAAATTTAGTGCTTGTATATTCTCCACCATTGTCCGATCTAAGTACCTTTATATTAGCATTGAATTGATTAGTTACATAATTTTGAAAATTTAAGAATGCATCAAATACACGATCTTTAGATGGAATAAGTGTAAGCCAAGTATATTTGGATTTTTCATCTATAAATGTCACAAAATACTTGAGGTTATCCCTAGATGTGCAAGGAGATGTCCAAACATCGGAATGAACTAAGTCAAAACAATTTTCATAAATGGTACTAGAATTCGGAAAAATTGATTTGCAATGTTTTCCCATAATACAAGCCTCACAATTCAAATTATCAAAGGAAACATTAGGCAACATTAATCCTAAAGCACGAGCATGAGGATGTCCTAATCTAGCATGCCAAACGGCATTTAAACACTTAACAACATTAGAGCTAAATAAAGATAAAATAGGTGCATTTTAGATTGAATCCTCAAGCACATAGAGATCGCCTTGTGTCTCTCCTTTTCCGATGAGCTTGCCACTTTTAATATCCTGAAACCAAACTTCATTAGGCCCAAATATTGCATGACAATTTAAATCGGAAGTAATTTTCTTAACGGATAGTAAATTGGAGTTAAATTTTGGCATATAGAAAGCTTTAGTACTTTTATCAAATATTTTAAGATTCCCTAAGCCTTGTATTGCTACTTTCTCACCATTAGCCACTACTACATTGCCTAAAGTAGGATTAATATCTTCAAGAAGGCTCGGGTTGCTAATCATGTGATGAGAAGCCCCCGAGTCTACTACTAGACTCCTACTTGGTTTATGAGTAAAGAAAGTGGTACCGGAATTGGTGAGTGAGGCAATAGCTTTCATAAGAGCATCCAAGTCGGATTTTTTCACCACATCATTAGCCGAGGTTGCCATAGCACTTCCTTCTTGACCCTTTTTGGGTAAGCCTTCCTCTTGACCGGATGAGCTAGCTTGAGTCGGCTCATCTTCTGTCCCTTGAGAAAGGTTTGCCTTGGAGTCCTTTTGAAACTTACTTGGCTTGAGATGTGGATGTAAAATCCAGCACTTGTCTTTCGTATGACCGGTGCGTTTGCAATGGTCACACGTGATGTTCCTTCTTTTATCATCACGTTTGTACATCACCCGATTAGCTGTTGGAAGCTCCTTCCTTCCTCCGAACAAACCACTTGACCCTTGTTCTTTGTGCAACCGAGAACAAATTTCTTCAAGACTTGGCAGCTTCTTGTCTCTTAGAATGTGTTTGATAAGGTCATTGAACTCCGGGCTTAGTGTTAGTAGGAGACTGAAGACCTTATCTTGCTCCCTTCGTTCTTGAAGAATTTCCGGATCCACGGTGCTTGGTCTAAGCGCTTCATATTCGGCCCAAAGTGATCTCCATGCACCAAAATGTTTTGAAAAGTTTGAATCTTCTTGTCGGAGCTCATTTAGCTCTTTTTGAACTTCAAATACTCGGGTAATATTAGTGATGTCACCGAATACCTTTTTGAGAGTATCCCACAATTCTTTTGCACTTTCACAATATGAGTATGCTTCAAGAATTGAGGTTGCGAGTGAGTTTTGGATACTAGCTTTGACAACTTGGTCTTCTTGGTACCATTTGTCTTCTTCATCAAGTTTCTCATCATCATCTTGGACTGCCTCCTCGTCTTCCGATGATGATAATATTTTTGTCGGAGGTTTTGTCCTCACAATGTGCCTCCAATAACCTCTACCACAAATTGTGGTTTTGGCTGTACGAGCCCACACCAAATAGTTGTTCCCTTTAAGAACAATCGGAATAATGAAGGCCTTATTGTGTTCCATGATTTTCCAGCTATTATCCACCGGATAAAAGAGAGTTTCTTAAGAAAAAGTTTGAAGATGTTGAAGAAATAGAATGGAGAATCGAAAAGAAAGAGGAGAATAAGGAGTTTATGAAGAGAATGAGCGGAAGTCTTTAAGGAATCATGAGCATGCCTCTGATACCATGTTAGTTTTTAGACAAAGAGATAGAGAGTTTCGGAAGATTGAAGAGAGACTCATGAAAGAATTGAAGAACATAATCAAGTATTTCATTCAACATAATTTTACAATGGGTTTGGAAGTCTATATATAGAGGTTACAAGCTTTTTCGCAAAGGAAGAAGATGGAGGCTCTTCATTTGACCGTTGGAGAGGAGGTGAGAGACTTTGTGAATCCCGAGGTGGTCCCAAGCTGCGCTTCCTCGTCCCGAGAGATAGTGACTGCTCCTTGGCCTCGGTCTCTACACAAATGGATAAGGTCACATGTTCCTCTTATGTCTTCAACGGTCATGAAGTCTCCAACGGTCATATAGTCACACTCCAATTACATCCTAAGTCATCGTTAGCCTCAAACGCCTTGAAAATCAAGTCGTGACGGAGCGTTGACTTTTATCGGAAATGCGTTGACTCGATCGTGGGTCGTCCGCGGTACTTGTTCCTTCGTACCGCGGTACATGGTCTCTCGGACATTCGGCTTACCCGTGGTACGTAATCCTTCGTACCACGGTACTGGAGTTTCTCGGACCTTCGGCTTACCCGCGGTACATGCTGATGCGTACCGCGGGACGTATCTGCCTCGACTCCTTTATTACCCGCGGGACATAAAACCTCGATCCGATATTTGCCTGCGGTACGTACTGACATGTACCACAGGACCTCAATTTCTCGACCCGATATGTGAACCTCAGTACGTACTGACTCGTACCGTGGTTCACTATTCCTCGATCCGATGGCACTGTCCGATCCGTCTTCTGCTCCGATCATTCTTCCGACCCGATTGACGGCTACTTCCAGCCCGACTATGAACTTGATCTGATAACATAAATCCTTGACCTGATTGATGATTTAATGGCCTTGATAGGTCTTGATCAATAGTATTTAAACCCCAGAGCTTGCTGTAAAAGTTAGAGTTGAATAATAGCAAACACTTTTCTTTTGAAAGAAAATCGAGTTCTTCTCTCAATTGCTGATTCCTTGAATGCGTTCTTCGAATCTGGGATTTCATTACACGTTGTGAATTTCAATCCCTTCTACCTAATCACCATCACGTTCTCCTCCTCCATCATTCTGTCAGTTCTAGTGACTCTCAGAGAGTTTATCATCGTATCTCATAAATCCCTCGATCAATTCCGCTCAAAACTCACCACCACGTTCCTCACACTCCAATCTACCAGCTGCTCAAATTTCATTCAATTCTGAGTTCTCTAGCCCCGATTTTAAGAGTCCTTTCCTAGGGAGAATCACATCAATGATATCAGAGCAGTGATATCCTCTCACCATGCTTCCATTAATCTCTTTTCATCACTCTCTGTTTTGCTTCTCTACTGTCTAGCTCTTGAAACTCAAAACTCGCCGTGAAAAGCTCGGATTCAGCCTCCGGAGCGCATCTTTCCTCTGGCCCTTCTAAAAGTTTTGAAGAAAAAGTGATACGATCCCACAAAGGAATCAATCCCAATTTCGTCACTTGGAGGATGTGGAGTTGGGATGCTCGACTTTGAGACGACAAACGAACTTAAAGACGAGTTGAATGAAGGATATTCTTGAGTTAGAGACGACACACGACTCAAACACAAGATGGTGGAATGATTGACGCCACAAAAGGTTGCGGAAGACCCTTTGATAAGTCGGAAAAGATCAATTTTCGACAAACAAAAACTGATCCATGAATCTATGCTTAAAAGAGGTTTTTTTTTGATAAAAAGATAGATTGTCTTTTCTAATGGAGGCCACGAAAATATATAGGAGAGGAAGAAGAAGAGGCTTGGACATTCCCAAGACAACCTAGGAAATACAAGGAATAATAAATCTGTCTTGGAAATGCAATATGCATTAATCACTTCTTTGACTCCTCAAATGACCCTTGGAGTCTTAAGCCACGTTTTTGGACCTCTTATGGGCTTAAAACTCATTAACCAAAAGAGTCCTTGATAGTGTAGTCCAATTACCTCATTAAAAACCGTAAGGAGAAAACCCAATGGGATAAAACTCACTTAAGGGAAAAAGAGTGTAATCGGACTGCACACTCTTTGGTTAATCTTCTTGAATACTCATCTCAAGCATCAAGGTAGGAATGTGTTGCATGGGATCACTCTTCTTCTAGGTTCCATAGCCATTTACACGTTCCAATGGTGCTGAAGTTGAACTCAAATTCCACCAAGCGATTCTTGAGCTTGAGAATAAAGTGGAGCTTCCCATGATCATATCATCCCCTCCCACTTGAAAATGATTTGACCTCAAATCTGAATTATCTGCATGGAAATATAGCAAGTTAGTAATCAAGAGATGAACTAGGGATAAGAAGATACCTGCGAAGATGTTTAGTGTCGTCTTTAGCTTAAATGTGGCATCTGGTGGCTCTTCCTTGGGATGAATGAAGAGGCGAAGATTTAAGTGTCTTGTTTGGGCTAGATCTGGTGGCTTGAATCGTTGATCATCTTCTCTTCTTGTGCGTCTAAAAAAAGTTTTTGAACTCCTATTTTGGATTTCTTTCCTTAGGTACTTCCAGTTCCAAATCTTAAAGTGGTAGCTCAGTTGTCGCCCTGGTCCATAATCAACTAGATTGCTCCAAACTTGAATTGTTTTTGCCCTTGAATCCTTGACCTGTATTTCCTTTACAAACACTAGGGAGACAACATCAAATGTGCGTTTGGAAGAGGCAAACAATTCCCTAAGAAGATTCAATATGTTTTTATTGCCTAAAGCAACAAATGGCGTTTTCGAATGGTTAAGCACAGGCTCATGCTTTTTCAGTTCACATGGTTCAATCAACAAGTTCATAAGCAAGTTATCTAATTCAGGCCAAGTTCTAAACAAAGCATATTTAGTCTTAGTTCTGAAAATATCAAACAAATGACTGCACAAAGAAACTCTTAAAGCAGAACTAAACTCTTGCAAATCATCCACCATAACCCAAGTTGCATAGAAAAATCTTTAGGTGAAAGTGGTTTAAAAATGGAATAATTTTGTCAAAAACAGAACTTGAAACAAGAAATTCCTTCACATTTTCTAGTCCAAAACGTTTATCTTCTCTAGCAGAAACAATCACAAACAAGTTAGGTTCATTGCCATCAAAACTAAATTTCTTACAGTGCTCCTTTGAGTTCTCACAAGAAAGTGGCATAAGGACTGGTTCTTGAACAAAGTGTGGTTGTTGCTCTTTTTGATTCAGAGTTAAGTTCCTTGTGGACGTGGTTCCTTTAAGGCTATTGCACTCTTTCATGCTACCTGGATTGTCCTTGGCACTTAAAGGAAAGATCAAGTGTGTTATACTAGAAATTTTGACATTCAAAACAGATTGTTTAAAGCTCCAACTGAATATGATGTCATTTAAATATTGAATAGACTCGTAAACCAAACAAACCTGAGTGCCACATAAGAGGTTTGAGAAAATTTGAGCTTCGGATTGGCTATGTTGCTCAAGCTCGATTTGAATTAGCTTAATTTTTCCAGGGCAAGTTGCAGCAATATGTCCTTTCCCACGACAAATATAACAAGTCGCTCTCTTGTATTTTGAAAGGTTGGAGGACTTACATTGCTTTGGTTCACAGCTTGATTCATGTAATGGCTGAAAGGTTGACTTAACCTCCATATTTTCTTTAGGCACTATAGTCTCCTTGTTTGCTTTCGTATCAACTGCTTGAAGAGTGACTTGTCTCTTCTTTCGGAATTTCTTCAAAATCTCACCCAATTCGTGCTTCCACTTTTCGATTAGTTCATTGTCCTTTTGTTTCCTTGACTGCTTTTGAAGCTCTTTGTCATGATCAGTTCTTGCTTTTCTTTGATCAATGACAATCCTTTTCTTATGCACATACTTCTTTCTTAACAGATCTTTCAGCATTTTCCAAGTGGTGATAGTTGGTTCTTTGTATCTTCGACGCTCAGCCTTTTCTTGAACCCACCACTTATAAGTTTCTCCCGAGAGCTGTTCGATGGCATAGACTAGTCTTTTCTCCTCTCTGATTCGGTTATAGTGAAACCAATTATCCATGTTTTCTTCCCACTCTAGATAGCTTCTTTTTCCTGAAAAAGCATAGAGTTGAATTTTAGGATAAGATTGACGATAAGGATTAAAATACCTTACAGAGTTAGCAGTGTATGGCGCTTTATATAGGTGGCTCCATGTGGAACTCCTTGTGTTGTCTGATTGATCAGATTCATAGTCAGGTGGTTCCGGATCAATCCCTTCTTCTTCTTCTTCTTCAGAACCATCATCTTTTTCAGATTCAGTAAGAAACTCATCCGTGAATGAAAATTCCTCATCATAAGTGCTTTGATCAGAATAGAACATTTTCTCTTCCATGATATTCTGCAATTAAGAACAAAATAAACCAGTAACAAGTTCCCTTTGTAACCAAAAATGATTGCACACAACCAACACAAAATGATCCTTCAAATGAAACCAAATTCTTTTGAAACTCTGAGAACGACAATATGACTTGATCAGACACAATAAATTATCAAATCGTGTTCAAAAATGTCTGAATCAATTTTATAAAATACTAGACTCGTCCTAGTTTTGAGACGCAATTGGATTCACAATTTTATCATACGCCAAATAATTAAGAAAATTCAAACAAGATGACAGACGTAAGGGATTCCACAAAACAAACAGATCTAGTGAAAATAAAACGTTAACACACTTTTTATGATTTTCTTTTTCTAGAACAGAATGGTGAGAGATAATAAAAATGGATTGAAGAAATGGAAAGATAAGGGATGATAGATAGAAACGACTCAACCTCCAAGTGGGCTCTGATACCTGATAAACAGGTTTTTGCGGTGTTTTCTCAAATACCAAGCTGTCTATTTAATCAATTGCAGTACAGTATGGTGTCAATCCACTGGGAGAGTAACTAGCAATCAAGATGTAATCTACTTATTCTAATCTAAGCCAAATTCGGTTTTAGCGAGTGGTTATCTATCCTAGTTGACAATGAAATCTTAAAACAAAATGCTGAAAATGAAACAAAGTATTAGAATGTAAAAACAGAGCATTAAAAGTAAAGCAATAGTAAAACTAATAATAAAGTGCAACACAAAATCTCAACCTAAAGCAGAGTATAAAAATACCGAAAGATCAATAGAGAAAAATTGGGTTCTCGAGGTTTATGATCAATGATTAGGGTATTCCTAGGGGTTCTATACTTATCTATCAACCTATTTAGATGACCTCTAAGCAAGGAATCACAAAGTAATCACATTCGCTCTCGCGCAATGGGACCTCTCCTAAAAGACAACCTGACTTGACTCTCGCCCAACGATTGGAAATTCAAGAGGCCTTAAGTATGGACCTTACAAAGCCTAATAACACCCTATACAATCAATCTCTTGAGCTAGGAAGATGCTATCTTAACTTAAGCATGTTCAAGTGATTCCCCAAACGCCTCTCGGGGGGGATTCACCAAGAGATCGAATTTCAATTGATCAGAAAGAAACAAGCATTAAGAACACTTAAATTAAAGAGATCTAAGACCTTAATTAAACATAAACAAATCTAGAAATCCCTAAGTTTTCCCCTAATCTCACCCTTTCCTCAAGAACCCTAGACTAACTTACTCAGAATTCATGAAATAAAACATAAACTTAAAATCGAAATCTAATTGCATAAAACTTAAGTATGAAAAATCGTAAATGCCTTAGTAAAATATAAGACTCGAAATTTTGCAGGAAAAGATTGTGTTTTGAAAGTAGAAATTCTAGTACAATTTATAGATCAAAAGATCTAAAAGAAAAAGGAAAAATACTTAAAGAGAAAAAGGGAAAAATTCCCTTGAAAGAAAAATGGGAATTTCCTTTTAAAAGTTAAAAGGAAATTTCCTCAAGAAAGAAAATAGAAAAAGCCTAAAAGATAATTGGGCTTGCACAAAAAGGGGTCTTGATGGGCCTTTTTCGCAGAGAAGCCCAAAGAATCAATCGTCGTCCAAAGTCTTAGTTCTGGCCCGTAAAGGCACTCGACCAAGTGATGGTCGAGTGTCATGCTCGAGTGTCGGACGCTCGAGTGACAAATCTTCTAGTTTGCATCCTGAACTTCAACCTTAGGCTAGATGATTCCTCATTGGTCTTCTTGTAATCCGAAATACTCCGTGATAAGCTCCAAAAAGTACCTAAAAGTCCCTTTTATGCAATGTATGCAATGCCCGACACTAATAATGCAATTTATGCTAAAAAGAACCTAAAACAATGATAATAATGCAAGTATGAATGCAAAACATCTTAAATAATGGTCCTAAAATGTGGTAAAATGCAGACACATCAACTCCCCCAAACTTAGTCTTTGCTTGCCCTTAAGCAAATATGCATCAAACTAAGAAGGAAGAGAAGTTGCTGACAATAGGAACATCTTACTTAAACAAATGACTTGCCAAACTGAAAAACCGTAATCCACAAGTGAAACCTCATTCTTTTGTAAGAGCCACAATTTACTTTCATCAAGGCTTAGCATCAAGACCGAATATTCCCTAACCCTTAGTTGGTCTCTTAAGAAACTCAGATTCGAAACCTATTTCTCTCAAGTGTAGTCCGAAAAAGGGGCTATTGATCAAAGACCTTGGGATTCAACTTCCTCAAATTCAGCTAGTCACTAATGGTTTAAGCACAATCCCCGTTCATCTTAGACCATATATTTTGAGCCAAGTTTTGAGAAGGATGATTCTATATTCACCTTATGCTTTTCTTTTTACTTAGCTAGCTGAACCTAAGGAAGGATCTTATGCAATGTATCTCAAGCCCCTAATTTGGAAAATAGAATTCGATTATGAGGTAACAAATCAGGTTCTTTTCGAGACACAACCTAAGTATCGGTTTCAAAGGTCAATGATCTACCAATCAGTGTTCAAGAGGGAAAAAACGCGAGTCTAAGAGTTCACTATGGTTACTAGCCAATCAACCTAGCAAGTCTACCTATCTAGCAAGATGATTCCCGAAATTCTAGACTCAATCCTATATGAATGCAATGCAGCTACATGAACACTCTGTTTTTGACTTATGCATTTTTGATTTTTTTCAAATTTTTTTGGTTTTTCTATGCCTTAGATGTGATGCAAATGGACAAATGCAAGAATAAAAACTAAGAACCACAGAAAAAAAAGTCAAATATCCTCTAGAACCCTCCCCCAAACTTAAATCACACAGTCCCTTGTGTGTATAAAAGTCCGAAAGAGGATCCTAGACCAGCAGCAAGTCAAGTGAAAAATATGCAAAAGCAAGCCAAGTAAAAGAAATGTAAAAGCAAGTCAATTGAAAATATGCAATGGTATTTACAATGGAATGAAGGGGTTTTTGTACCTCTTAATGATTCCAGTAATCGGCTGCCATATTTCGCATGAGCTCCATGTAGTGGTCATTATGCCTTTGACGCTCGAGCTCAGCTTGCTCGAGCGTTTCCGTCGAGTGTTCGGAATGCTCGACTGATTGGTGCTCGAGCGGTTGGCTCGAGCTTGCTCCAGCTGCATCGAATGGTCTTCTATATGAGTAGGCTGCGGGGTTGGTGTTGCCTCTCACGATCCATGGATATGGAGGCTCTTCTTGGGCGAATAGTTGGTGGTGGTGGTGGTGGTCCGCTGTTCCTTTCTAGAGCTGCCACTCTCCTACTTAGATCATCGTTTTCTTGCCTTCTAGCTTCGTCGCTAGCAGTCAGCTTCTTCACCTTCTTCATCAACCATTTGTTCATTTTCTGCAACAAGCCTATGTGCTTGTGTGCTTCTCGGATTGGTTCTCCTTGACGAGGTGGCATCGTGTATTCTTCAAAACAATATGCCTCGGGATCCACCTCATCGCTGTTTGTTGGAGATCGTACAAGGCTTCTAGAGGCGGGTTGAAATCCGTGTTTTGCCCCATTCTTATCGTTGTGTACTCCCTGTTTGGCAAGAGTAGAAAAGCATTTGGTCTAAGTAAATGATGGAAAGCGTAAAGGAGCTTACCTCGGACTTCCGTCGTAGCCAAGAATTGACTCCTCCTTAAGTGATCGATGTTCATGAACCGAGGGTCAGCCCATTGTGTCTCATCGATTGGCACATTACATCTTTCCAGAATGCATGTGACAAGTCCGCCAATGGTGATCTTTCCATCACGTCCTCCAGTTTTGTTGTCTCTTGCCCAATCTCGGTATGTGACTAATTGGTTAGCAAATTGGATGGTTAATCCAGCATTGTTTCGATCTCCAATAATCGGGGATCCGTCGCTCTTTGTACCAACAATGTCTTTAAGAGCAGTCACCAACATCTCCATCTCTCCTAGATTAATTGTTCCAGTAGTAAAACGTGAGAAAAATGTATTTGCTAGGATTGTTCGAAAATACCTCAAGGCCGGGTTTCGGATCAGCGATGCCTTAGATCGGGAGGATGAGAATCTGCTCCTTGTTGATGCAATCGACCGCCACACATCATCCAGCTCTGCTCTATCGAAATCCGGTCCATAATTTTCGGACTCGGATTTTGGGAACTCGAAGAGGTCCCTAAGTGCTTTGAATGTCATTCGATAGTCCCTTCCTCTTATTGCAAAGAAGATGTAACCGCCACCTTGCTTTTCTTGGAGGCTCTCATTTTCTGCATCGCATAAAACGATCTGAACCGTCGCTATGAACTGGAGAGTCTCTTCCTTGTATGCTCTTTGCGGATACTGCACAAACGTGGACAGCCCACAATTTTGCAGCATGAGATCTACATCTCTTGTTATCCCCATTGCGGTCAGCGCCTCCTTGCATGGATAGTGGGTTCCTAGAAAATCCATCCTCCGCAGATCGCTTAGTGCTCTTGCCGAGTTATGTCTCTCCTTCATCTCCTTCTCTCTTTTTCCGGCAAGGATTATTTCCCTTGCTTCTTCCGCTTCTCTTTCGCCATACCCATCTTCACGAAGTTTTTCAGCAGCAAGGTCCGGGTCCAATTCGTCTTCATCCATGTATTCTCCTCTTTCCTCCGACTCATTTTCAAATTGCACTTCCATCCTTCTCTTCTCCTTTCTGCCAGGTTTGCTTGCGGCCCTAGAAGACTCTCCTTGGGAAGGATTGCTTCTTGACCGAGCATTATTCTTGGCTCTAAGGCGGAGGAGGTTGGCCTTAATGGATTTGCCGTCTGTCATGGTGAAGGTTGGTCGGAAAAAGAGCAAACGTTCGGACACTCGAACAAGACACTCGAGCTGAGGTGATCGAGTGTAGTAGATGAACAAAAAGAGAGACGATTTGCTTCTGTAAAAGAGAGAACAACTAGAGAGAAATGTTAGAGAGAGAATGTATTTCGTGTGAATGAAAGGAGAGAGACCCCTCCTCCTTTTATAGAGGAGAAAAACAAGGGGGAGCCTTTTCAAATTCAAAATTTGAATTTGGATTAAATAAAATCTTTTTGAATTAAATGGAAAAGATATTTCATTAAAGAAAGATTTAACCCATTTTTCGGAGTAAAAGTCTCCCCTTTCCCAGCTTTTGGCAGTTATAGACTTTGGAGGCATGTGAATAGGCATGAAGGCGGGACGCTCGAGCCTGACACTCGAGCAGGTTTGGTCGAGTGTCAGTCTGCCAAAAGCTGGTTGATGCTCGAGTGGGACCACGTACTGCGGTACGAAGGATCACGTACCGCGGATAAGCCGAATGTCTGAGAAGCCATGTACCGCGGTGGAAGGATCACGTACCGCGGACGACCCATGATCGAGTCAACGCATTTCCGATAAAAGTCAACGCTCGGTCACGACTTGATTTTCAAGGAGTTTGAGGCTAACGATGACTTAGGAAGTAATTGGAGTGTAACTATATGACCGTTGGAGACTTCATGACCATTGAAGACATAAGAGGAACATGTGACCTTATCCATTTGTGTAGAGACCGAGGCCAAGGACCAGTCACTATCTCTCGGGACGAGGAAGCGCAGCTTGGGACCACCTTGGGATTCACAAAGTCTCTCACCTCCTCTCCAACGGTCAAATGAGAGCCTCCATCTTCATCCTTTGCGAAAAAGCTTGTAACCTCTATATATAGACTTCCAATCTCATTGTAAAATTATGTTGAATGAAATACTTGATTATGTTTTTCGATTCTCTCCATGAGTCTCTTCATTCTTCCGAAACTTTCTATCTCTTTATCCAAAAACTAACAGATTTTTCTCCTGTTCCCAGAAAGCTCGATCAGAACCCAGAAACACTCGACCAACACACTCGAGCACCACCTGCTCGAGTGTTAGTCCAGACAACACAAAACCCACTTTCATGAATATCAGATCCTATGGTAGTGAAGATCTCATCCCATACTCTGACAGAATAGACCGTTTGCCCCGTGAACACTTACGAGAACAACGGAATAGATTGAACGAGGAATACACAGATCAGGTGAACATGGAAGAACATGTACAAGCTACTGAACTAGGAACCCGTCCTAGGAGAGCTAGACACATTGGAGCTGGTGATGCTCCCAATATTCACACTCAACGCCATGGCATTGTTCCACCAGCCATCGCCAACAACAACTTTGAGATTAAGAGTGGTATGATCTGCATGGTACAGAACAGCAAGTTTCATGGTTGACCTTCTGAGTATCCGCTGAATCATCTTGATGAGTTTGACAGACTAACCAATTTGACAAAGATAAATGGAGAAAAAGCACACCTATGGGAGAAACACTTGCCACAAGGGTCAATTACATCTTGGGATGCCTGCAAACAAGCATTTCTGATGTAGTCCTCCAAAGGATCGACACTTCAAACCCATTGGGATAAAACCAAGTGAAGGAAAAAGAGTACAAATAGGCTACACACCCATTTGTTGACTACAAGTCAGAACCAATGTGGTTGGACTTGGATTATCTTCTTCTTGACTTTGAATCCGCACCACAAGTCCTCCTACAGCTTGGTTGAAGAGCTTAGTCCTTGATCTTGTCATGGCCCCAGCTGGTACACGCAATAAGTCCTTATCCATATGCTCCTCATCCGTTGTGTTAGGTTCTGTCTTGACCAATATCATATCATCCGCCCCTTCTTTAAGAAGACTTGACCTCAAATCTGTTTCATCTGCAAGAAAAGGGCTCAAGTCAGATACGTTGAAGCTTGAACTTATGTTGTACTTACCTTGAAGATCGAGTTCATAGGCGTTGTTGTTGATCCTCTTAACAACGGTGAATGGTCCATCAATTCTTGGCATAAGCTTCAATTTCCTTTCAGCTGGAAACCTCTCCTTCCTTAGATGCACCCAGACTTGATCTCCCTCATTGAAAATGAGTTCACGTCTTCCTTTGTTAGCTTGTTGAGCATACAACTTTGTCTTTGCGTCGATATTGATTCCGGCCTCCTCATGAATCTGTTTAACTAACTCTGCCTTCTTCTTACCATCCAAACTAAGCCTTTCACGCTCAGGTAAAGGGGTTAAATTCAACGGAGACAAGGGATTAAATCCATACACGACTTGGAATGGTGAATATTTAGATGCTGAATGCACATAATGATTATAAGCAAATTCTACATGTGGCAAGCAATCTTCCCAAGACTTAAGGTTCTTTTTAATCAAAGCACGCAAGAGTGTAGATAAAGTGCGGTTAACTACTTCTATTTGGCCATCAGCTTGGGGGTGGCAAGTAGTAGAAAAAATCAGCTTAGTGCCTAACTTAGACCATAACGTGCGCCAAAAATGGCTTAAGAACTTAGTGTCACGATCAGAAACTATTGTCTTAGGCATACCATGCAACCTAACAATTTCTCTAAAGAACAAGCTAGCTACATGCGATGCATCATCAGTCTTGTGACAAGCAATAAAATGAGCCATTTTCGAGAACCTATCAACTACCACAAAGATAGAATCTCTTCCAGCCCGCGTTCTAGGAAATCCTACTACAAAATCCATGGAAATATCAACCCAAGGATGCTCAGGAATATGTAAAGGAGAATACAAACCGTGGGGTTGTGTAGTAGATTTGGCTTGCTTGCAAGTTACACAATGAGAACATACTCTTTCAACATCTCTTCTCATGTGTGGCCAAAAGAAGTGATCTTGCATGACTTTCAGTGTTTTAGCCACGCCAAAGTGACCCATGAGACCTCCTCCATGTGCTTCCCTAACTAAAAGATCTCTAACAGAACAATTAGGTACACATAATCGGTTCTCATAAAACAAGAAACCATCATGCTTATAGTATCGGCCAGAACCATATTTAGAACATTCAGCAAATATGGCTTTAAAATCAGAATCGGTTCCATAAAGCTCTTTCAAATGTTCAAACCCTAGAAGCTTAGTTTCAAGAGTAGAGAGTAGAGTGTACCACCTTGACAATGCATCAGCGACCACATTGTCCTTACCTTGTTTGAAGCGAATGACATAGGGAAAGGTTTCAATGAATTCCACCCACCTAGCATGGCGTTTGTTCAGCTTGTGTTGGCCCTTGAGATGTTTAAGTGACTCATGGTCAGTATGTATCACGAATTCCTTTGGCGAAAGGTAGTGCTGCCATGTTTGCAAAGCCCTTACTAACGCGTATAGCTCCTTATCGTAAATGGGATAGTTCAAGGTTGATCCTCCCAATTTTTCACTAAAATATGCAATGGCTTTCTTATCCTGCATCAAAACAGCTCCAATACCCACATTAGAAGCATCACATTCTATTTCAAATGTTTTAAGAAAACTAGGTAAACCTAGAATAGGAGCATTGATAAGCTTATCCTTTAATGTGCTGAAGGCGGTTTCTTGTGCTTCTGTCCACTTAAACCCAACTTCCTTCTTGATTATCTCGGTTAATGGAGCAGCCAACGTGCTAAAATCTCTTATGAAGCGCCTATAGAACCCAGCTAGTCCATGAAAGCTCCTAACTTCACTTAAGCTCTTAGGCGTGGGCCATTCTCGAATGGCTTTCACCTTTTCCTCGTCCACCTTAATTCCCCCTGCACTTACGACAAAGCCTAGAAACACAAGATTATCTGTGCAGAAAGTGCATTTCTTAAGGTTGGCATATAACTTTTCTTGTCTAAGCGCTTCTAAAACCTTACTAACATGCTGAATATGATCGTCTAGATTCTTGCTGTAGACTAAGATGTCATCGAAATAAACCACTACAAACTCGCCTATAAATGTTCTAAGGACATGATTCATCAATCTCATAAAAGTGCTAGGTGCATTTGTTAGCCCAAATGGCATCACTAACCATTCGTATAAACTATGCTTAGTTTTGAATGCAGTTTTCCACTCATCACCCTCTTTCATTCTAATATGATGATAGCCACTTTTTAAATCTATCTTAGAGAAAATGACAGAACCATGCAATTCATCAAGCATATCATCAAGTCTAGGGATAGGATGTCGATACTTAACCGTTATGTTGTTGATTGCACTGCAATCTACACACATACACCAGCTGCCATCCCTCTTTGGCACGAGAAGTACGGGAACGGCACAAGGGCTCATGCTCTCTCGGATATGCCCCTTCTTTAGCAGCTCATCCACTTGTTTTTGAAGTTCCTTAGTCTCCATAGGGTTGGTTCGGTAGGCGGGTCTGTTTGGTAGAGAAGCGCCAGGAACCAAATCGATTTGGTGCTCAATTCCCCTAATAGGAGGCAGTACGTCTTTAATCTCCTCTGGGAAAACATCTTCAAATTCCTGCAAAAGAGAAGACATTTTGCTCGGCAAAACCGGCTCTAGGTTAGATAAAGAAGCTAAGGTGTCTTTGAACACGAATAAAAGCACGAGACGGTTAATAAGTGAATGTTTGGTTGGTACAGTTTTTGTGTAGTAATTAGATGCCTTACGGCATTGTGGTGGTGCCTCTCTTGACCCCTTAAGCTGCAGCTGATCCTTGTACACCTCATGAGGAGATAACGGCAGCAGCACTATCTTTCGGCCTTGGTGAGTGAAGGAGTGAATCTCTCTCTCTTTTTTTTTTTTTTTTTTTTTTTTTTTTTTTTTTTTTTTTTTTTTTTTTTTTTTTTTTTTTTTTTTTTTTTTTTTTTTTTTTATCATACTCTCCAATTGACAAAGAAACCATCACTTGCTTAGCCACACTTAGTTCTCCACTCTCATTCAGCCATTGAATCTTATAAGGTTTTGGATGTGGCTTTGTTTCCAAACCTAGTTTCTTCACCATTGTATCACTAGCCACGTTAGTACAGCTGCCTCCATCAATAATCATGCTACAAATTTTGTTTTGCACCATACACCTTGTATGGAACAAGTTTTCCCTCTGTTCTCGTTCTGATGGTTGCGCAGTCAAGCTGAGTGATCTCCTTGCTACAATGAAATTACCACTCAAAGGTGTAGCTTCATAAGTGAGCGCAGGCTCAAGTTCTTCAAGCTCTAGTTCCTCTTCGTCAGCTGTCTCATACTCTCCCGTTGGCAGCAGCATCATAACTTTCTGGTTTGGGCAAGCATTCGCATAGTGTCCTCGTCCTTGACATTTAAAACACTTAACTTCCCTAGCCCGCGGTTTCGTTTCAGCCCTGTTCCTAGTTAAGTGGGAGCTTTCTGGAACGCCCCTAGTTTCTCCTTTGACCGGTTCTGGTTTTACAACTTCTCTTGGTCGTTCATCTCTTGGATAAATGGGCTTGTAGTTGTTGTAACTTCGGTTCTGACCCTTGCGTTTGAGCTGCTGTTCAAATAAGATAGGTTTGTGAAGCGTATCTTCCATCTCAACATAAAATTCCATCTCCAATCTGTCTTGTATCTCGCGGTTTAATCCCCCTAGAAACCTAGCCATTGTCGCCTCTTTATCCTCCAGTATGTCAGCCCTAAGCATTAAAGCTTCCATCTCTTGATAATACTCCTCAACTGATCGATTTCCTTGAGCTAATCCCCGCAGTTTCTGATGCAAACTTCGGTGATAATGAGTTGGAACAAACCGCTTTTTCATGACTATTTTCAATTCTCTCCAAGTGCAGATTGTTGTAGGTTCTTCATTCCGTCTTCTATTAGTAACAAGTTGTTCCCACCAAGTTAAAGCATAATCTGTAAACTCGGTAGCAGCCACTCTCACTCTATTCTCCTCAGTATATTGTTGGCAATTGAAAACCAACTCTATCTTAGTTTCCCATTCTAATAAGCGTCTGGATCGTTTCTTCCTTGGAATGAAGGTATGCGAATTTTAAGACCTCCCAGATTGTCTTGATTACGCGTTTGATTCTCTCTATGCCTATAGTTTCTATAGCCTCTTCTAGATACGTCGCTATTGTGCCAATAATATTCTTCGACTAACCTGTCTGATCCAAAACCAAGCCTCCTAGACCCTCCATCGGATTTTCCTAGCTGAGGTATTGTACGGTTGTGTCCTTTATCAGAACTCTCTTGCTTAGACCCTGAGGCACGTTTCTGATGTGCATCACCAGCTCTAGTCGAAACTCTTCAAACCTCTGATCCAATTCCTGTCTAAGGATTTTAGCCATACTAGTTGTGACGGTTTCTACTAGGAGTTTGTTACCGAGTTGGGGTGGGTTGTCTTCTTCCTCTCGTGACATGATTTCCTGCAGATTAACAAAAATATCTCGCAGTAAATAGTCCTAGGAAAAGGAAAATCTCGAAAAAGAATTCATAAAATAAAAGGCAATCAAGAATATGACAGAATCAAAAGAAAAGGCAATTAACTTTTGTGGTTTGTCCTAGGAAAAGGAAAATTAGAAAGAAAAAAAAGGAAATCAGGCAAAAAGGCAATAAAAAATAAAGCAGATTCAAAATAAATGGCAATTGAGCTTTTATGGTTTATTCTAGGAAAACGAAAAGACAATATTCTCACTAATTTTAACCTAGTAATCACGAAAAAGAGGCTCAGCAGCCACGAAAAAAAGACTCTCTCTAACAACCTAGATCAATTGAACTCAACGAAGAACAAATTACTAGCCTTTAAAGAGAAGCAGATTTCGACAGAGATCATAGATTTTTATTTGGTTTTCTGAAACAAACAACAGATTCAAAAGCAAATATGAATTTACAAAATAAAAAGGAAGAACTAAAGGTAAGAAAAACGAAAACTTAGCCTTTGTGATAGAAACTCCCTGGGATAACTCTGATGAAGGCTGAAACTAGGATGACGAATTTAATGGATGGAGGTGGCTGCGGATGAATGGAGATGATGAAAGGTGATATGATAGGATGAAAAACGTGATTTGAATTGGTGTGGTGACGGCTGAAAGGATTTAATGGATAGATTTTGGTGATTAGATGATTTTGGTGAAGAATCTCTTGGCTCACAACGTGATGGGGAGATTCAAGCTCTAGGATTTCCAGAACCGTGGTTTGAGAGCATGAAAACTTACTAGAAGTCTTTTTGTCAAAATAATACTCTAAGAAATTTACAGCAAGTTCTGGGGTTTAAATACAACCCTAAAACAGAACAGCATGTAGTTTTTAAAACCAAAAGAACAACATGTAGTTTGAAACTTAAATAAAACAACGAAGCATTTAAATAAAAACAACGAGGCGTCCCCTAATGGTGCACCTCAAAATCTACTAAGTACGAAACCAGATTGGTTTGTACATTATTCTCCTAATGGTAAGACTCCTAAGTAACTCGCCGTAGTGATTCCATCTGCCTCATTAAAAACCATGAGAGAAAACCCAATTGGGACAAAACTCTCTATGTGAAAAAGGGTTAAAACTTCCTCACCTATGTTACCTAGTTATCATTACTAGGAGAAGTCTTCAAGATGGAGATGTTGAAGACTTGTGCAGCTGCTAGCTCGTCAACTCCTTCTGCAATGAGGGAATGAGCTTCCTTGGCCATCTCCTTAGCTCTGGAACGTGTAATCCGACCCTCTACTTCAGGTGCTACAGCTGTTGTGTCATCCACGATCATATCATCCTCTCCCTCTTGAAAATGATTTGTCCTCAAATCTGTATCTGCAACATAAGGAAGCATATCAGAAACATTGAACGAATTTGATATGTTATACTTACCTTGGAGATCGATCTTGTAAGCATTGTTGTTGATCCTCTGGATGACTTCAAATGAACCATCAACTCGTGGCAGAAGCTTGCTCTTCCTCTCTTCTGGAAATCGGTCTTTCCTGAGATGAATCCAGACCAAATCTCTTTCTTCAAATATCAGCTCCTTTCTTCCTTTGTTGGCGTGCTTCTTGTACTGCTCTGTCTTCTTCTCTATGTTCTCCTTGGCTTTGGCGTGAATTCTCCTGACTTGTTCCGCCTTTTCCTTTCCATCTGCACTACATTTCACACTCAAAGGCAAAGAAATCAAGTCTAGAGGGGATTGTGGGTTAAAGCCATAAACAATCTCAAAGGGAGAAAAGAGAGTGGCAGAATGCTTAGTGTGATTGTAAGCAAACTCTACATGTGGTAGACAATCTTCCCATGACTTGATGTTGCTCTCACCAACGTCCTTAGAAGTGTTGACAAAGATGGGCCTTTTTCACAAAGAAGCCCAAGAAGTCAACTCCGTCAAAAGTCAATGTTTTGGTCCGAAAATCCACTCGACCAAGTGATGGTCGAGTGTCATGCTCGAGTGTCAGACTCGAGTGCCAAATCTTCTAGATCACATCCTGAACGTCAACTTTAGGCCAGATGATTCTTCATTGGTCTTCTTGTAATCCGAAATACTCCATGATAAGCTCCAAAAAGTGCCTAAAAATACCTTTTATGCAATGTATGCAATGCACAACACTAAGTATGCAAATTATGCCTAAAAGAACCTAAAACAATGATAATAATGCAAGTATGAATGCAAAAAATGCTAAATAATGGCCCTAAAATGTGGTAAAATGCAGACACATCAACTCCCCCAAACTTAGTCTTTGCTTGCCCTCAAGCAAATATACATAGATCTAAGAAGGAAGAGAGGTTGCTGACAATGGGAACATCTTACTTAAACAAACAACTTATCAAGCTAAAAGAACCGTAATCCACAAGTGAACCCTCATTCCTTTGTAAGAACCACAATCTACTTTCATCAAGGCTTAGCATAAAAACCGAATATTCCCTAACACTTAGTTGGACTCTTAAGAAACTCATATTCGAAACCTATTTCTTTAAGTGCAGTCCGCAAGAGGGGCTATTGATCAAAGACCTTGGGATTCAACTTCCTCAAATTCAGTTAGACACTATGGATTAAGCATTTTCGATCACTTCTCAACTCCTACTCGTACTTATTAGCTTCAGCTTTATCAATGAGATACGAAAAAGTACAGGTTTACGCACAGTCCCAGTTCACCTTAGGCATTGATGTATTAGCTTTATTAATAGGACGCGAAAAAGTACGGGTTTACGCACAGTTCCGGTCCATCTTAGGCAATATCGAAATGGTTTCATCGAGAACACAAGAAGGTACGGGTTTACCGCACAGTCCCCGTTCATCTTAGACCTTATTATTTGAGCTGAGTTGTAAGAAGGATGATTCTATATTCATCTTATGCTTTTCTTTTTACTTAGCTAGCTGAATCTAAGGAAGGATCTTATGCAATGTATCTCAAGCCCCTAATTTGGAAAAAATGGAATTCGATTATGAGGCAACAAATCTGGATCTTTTTGAGACACAACCTAAGTATTGGTTTCAAAGGTCAATGATCTACCAATCAGTGTTTAAGAGGGAAAAAACGCAAGTCCAAGAGTTCACTATGGTTACTAGCCAATCAACCTAGCAAGTCTGTCTATTTAGCAAGATGATTCCCGAAACTCTAGAATCAATCCTATATGAATGCAATGCAGCTACATGAACACTTTGTTTTTGACTGATGCTTTTTTTTCTATTTTTTTCTAATTTTTATGGGTTTTCTATGCCTTAGATGATATGCAATTGAAAAATATGCTAAAGGAAAATATTTTTGGTTTTTCTATGCCTTAGATGTAATGCAAATGATGAAATGCAAAGAATAAAAACTGAGAATCACAGAAAACAAAGTCAAATGTCCTCTAGAACCCTCCTGATAAACAGGTTTTTACGGTGTTTTCTCAAATACCAAACTGTCTATCTAATCAATTGTAGTACAGTATGGTGTCAATCCACTGGGAGAGTAACTACCAATCAAGATGTAATCTACTTTTCCTGATCTAAGCCAGATTCGATTTAGTTAGTGGTGATCTATTCTAGGTGAAATCAAAATACTTAAAACAGAGTGCTAAAAACGAGACATGAAAATAGAATGTAAAAACAGAGCATTAAAAATAAAGCAATAGTAAAACAGAATAAAGTGCAACACAGAATCTCAACCTAAAAGCGGAGTATTAAAATAACGAAAATTACAAAGAGGAAAAACGGGTTCTCGAGCTTAGGGATCAATGATTAAGGCTGAGCAAACCCTAAACGGTTGAGCAAACTCTAAACCCTTTTCTCATTCTTGTTATTTTCGAATCCATGTTACAATAGGATTTAGTTTTATTTTTTTGTTTTCCTGATTGAATTAGGATTAGGGTTCGTTTTCTTAATTGAATTAGGATTAGGATTTTCCATTTATTCCAATTTGCTTTAGGATTAGGCTGTTAGTAATTCCAGATTGCTTTAGGTTTACGATTTCGTTTATTCCTGCTTGTTTTAGGAGTAGAATTTGTTATTCCAGATTGCTGTAGGATTAGGTTTTTGTTTATTTCCTTGATTTGTTTTATCTTAGAACTTGTTACTCTGATTTTAGTTTGAATTTTTCAGGTTTTCCATGGAGCTTTCAGCTGAAGCTATGGAAGGTCTGAACCGAGTTATGAGTCAGCAGATCAAAGAGGCAAATCAGTCTATTGCCACTCAGCTTACTCAGCAAATAGAGCAGCTCAACAGCAAGTTTGAGGACCGATTCAAAGGTCTATTGAAAGTGCGCAGTGCTTCTGATGTGATTTTCCCTAGGATTGAACTCTGAAAATCGGGGCTAGAGAACTCGGAATCGAATGAAACTTGAGCAGCGGATAGATTGGACTGTGAGGAACGTGGTGATGGGTTTTGAGCGGAATTGATCGAGGGGTTTATGAGATACGATGTTAAACTCTCTGAGAGTCAATAGAACTGATGAAATGATGGAGGAGAAGAACGTGATGGTGATTAGGTAGAAGGGACTCAAATTTACAACGTGTAATGAAATCCCAGATTCGAAGAACGCATTCAAGGAATCAACAATTGAGAGAAGAACTCGATTTTCTTTCAAAGAAAAGTGTTTGCTATTATTCAACTCTAACTTTTACAGCAAGTTATGGGGTTTAAATACAAGCCTAAAACAGAACAGCATGTAGTTTTTAAACCGAAAAACAACATGTAGTTTGAAACTTAAATAAAACAACGAAGCGTTTAAATAAAAACAACGAGGCGTCCCCTAATGGTGCACCTCAAAATCTACTAAGTACAAAACCAGATTGGTTTGTACATTATTCTCCTAATGGTACGACTCCTAAGTAACTCGACGTAGTGATTCCATCTGCCTCATTAAAAACCATGAGAGAAAACCCAATTGGGACAAAACTCTCTATGGGAAAAAGAGTACAAACTTCCTCACCTAAGTTACCTAGTTATCATTACCAGGAGAAGTCTTCAAGTTGGAGATGTTGAAGACTTGCATAGCTGGTTGATGTGTCTGCATTTTACCACATTTTAGGACCATTATTTAGCATGTTTTGCATTCATACTTGCATTGTTATCATTGTTTTAAGTTCATTTTAGCATAAATCGCATTATTAGTGTCGGGCATTGCATACATTGCATAAAAGGGATTTTTAGGTACTTTTTGGAGCTTATCACGGAGTATTTCGGATTACAAGAAGACCAATGAGGAATCGACTGGCCAAAGGTTGAAGTTCAAGATGCAAACTAGAAGATTTGTCACTCGAGTCTCCGACACTCGAGCATGACACTCGACCATCACTTGGTCGAGTGACTTTACGGGCCAGAACTAAGACTTTGGACGAAGATTGAATCTTTGGGCTTCTCTGCGAAAAAGGCCCATCAAAAGCCCCTTTGTGCAAGCCCAATTATCTTTTAGGCCTTTTCTATTTTCTTTCTTAAGGAAATTTCCTTTTAACTTTTAAAAGGAAATTCCCATTTTTCTTTCAAGGGAATTTTTCCCTTTTTCTCTTTAAGTATTTTTCCTTTATCTTTAAGATCTTTTGATCTATAAATTGTACTAGAATTTCTACTTTCAATATACAATCTTTTCTAGCAATTTTTGAGTCTCTTATTTTACAAAGGCATTTACGATTTTTCTAGTCTGAAGTTTTATGCAATTGATTTTCGATTTTAAGTCTATGTTTTATTTCATGAATTCTGAGTAAGTTAGTCTAGGGTTCATGAATACGCGTTTGTTTATGTTTAATTAAGGTCTTAGATCACTTTAATTTAAGTTTTCTTAATGCTTGTTTCTTTCTGATCAATTGAAATTCGATCTCTTGGTGAATCCCCCCCGAGAGGCGTTTGGGGATCACTTGAACATGCTTATATTAAGATAGCATCTTCCTAGCTCAAAAGATTGATTGTCTAGGGTGTTATTAGGCTTTGTAAGGTCCATACTTAAGGCCTCTTGAATTTCCAATCGTTGGGCGAGAGTCAAGTCAGGTTGTCTTTTAGGAGAGGTCTCATTGCGCGAGAGCGAATGTGATTACTTTGTGATTCCTTGCTTAGAGGTCATCTAAATAGGTTGATAAATAAGTCTAGAACCCCTAGGAATACCCTAATCATTGATCCTAATCCTCGAGAACCCGTTTTTCCTTTATTGAATTTTCGTGATTTTAATACTCTGCTTTAGGTTGAGATTTCTTGTTGCACTTTATCATTAGTTTCACTATTGCTTTACTTTTAATGCTCTGTTTTTACATTCTAATACTTTGTTTTATTTTTAGCATTTTGTTTTAAGATTTCGTCGTCACCTAGGATAGATAACCCACTCGCTTAAACCAAATTTGGCTTAGATTAGGATAAGTAGATTATATCTTGATTGCTAGTTACTCTCCCATTGGATTGACACCATACTGTACTACAATTGATTAAATAGACAGTTCGGTATTTGAGAATACACCGTAAAAACCTGTTTATCAAATTGGCGCCGTTGCCAACTGGGAATAGTTAGCTACAATTAGGAAAATCACTTTTCTGAGACTAAGTTTTATACTATTATTCAAAAAGCGTTTCTGGTTTTCTCTTTGCTTTCAGGTACACTCGATCAACAAGCTCGACCAACACAACTCGAGCTCGTTGATTTTTCTTCTGTATCCCGAGAGCTCACACAGAACCAAGAAACACTCGATCACTACACTCGAGCACCACCTGCTCGAGTGTCAATTCCGACAACACAAATCACTTGCATGAATACCAGATCCCGTGGTAGTGAAGACCTCATTCCATACTCTGACAGAATAGACCGTTTGCCTCGTGAATACTTGCGAGAACAACGGAACAGATTGAACGAAGAATACACGGATCAGGTGAACATGGAAGAACAAGTACAAGCTACTAAACTAGGAACTCGTCCTAGGAGAGTTAGATACATTGGTGCCGGTGATGCTCCCAGTATCCACACTCAACGCCATGGAATTGTCCCACCAGCCATCGCCAACAACAACTTTGAGATTAAGAGTGGAATGATTTCCATGGTTCAGAACAGTAAATTTCATGGTTTACCTTCTGAGGACCCACTAGATCATCTTGATGAATTTGAAAGACTAACCAGTCTGACAAAAATAAATGGGGTTAGTGAGGATGCTCTGAAATTGCGATTGTTTCCTTTCTCTCTTGGAGACAAAGCACATCTATGGGAAAAACACTTGCCACAAGGGTCTATCACATCATGGGACGCCTGCAAAGAAGCATTTTTAGGCAAATTCTTTTCCAATTCCAGAACTGGGAAACTCCGCAATTCCATCTCTGGTTTTAAGCAAAACCATTCTGAAACATTTAAGCAAAACCATGAACAATTCAAGATGTACCAATCACAATGTCCTCATCATGGCTTCACTACTGAGTCCCTTCTCAGTACTCTCTACAGAGGCGTGATCCCCAGGATACGCATGTTGCTAGACACAGCCAGCAATGGGAATTTTCTGAATAAAGATGTCGATGATGGATGGGAATTAGTGGAGAATTTAGCTCAAGCAGACGGCCAATACAGTGAAGACTATGATCGAACTCCTAGAGGCGTAACAGAATCAGATATGGTTAGTAGAAAGAAGCTCAAAGCCATACAAGACAAACTGGACAAGCTACTTTCAGCTCACCATAAGCAAGTACACCATGTCAGTGAAACAGAATGGGTTGAAGACGACGATGACGAAGTTGAAGAGGTCAATTTCGTACAGAACCAAAGCAACAATTTCAGACAATTCAACAGCTACAAACCCAACCCCAACCTATCCTACAGAAACACAAATGTGGCGAATCCAAACGACCAGGTGTACCCACCCAAACCACATCCGCAACCGCAACCAAAACCATTCATACCCAAAAAACACCACCAACCACCTCCTGGATACAACACCCAACCACCACTACAAACAGCTGAAGTGATGGACATCTTGCAGCAGATACTAAAGGGACAGACAGCCAGCGTTTCCGAATTAACACGGAAATTTGCTGAAGTACATGCTAAGATCGATGCTTCACATAATGAACTCAACTGCAAATTTGAGACCCTCAATGCTCGTCTCAAATATGTGGAGAATCAACAAGGATCTTCATCAACTAACAAACAAACCGGACAGCTACCTGGAAAAGCTGTTCAAAACCCTAAGGAATATCACGCCAACGCCATTACACTCCGTAGTGGCCGTGTATTGCTAATTCGTGCTGAACCGACAGAGAACACTGAGGACAGTGTCCTTCTAGAAGGGGAGGATGATTTGGTCGAAGAACAGACAGAAATCAGCACGAAAAAGCCAAAATCTTTGACACTCGACCAATACACTCGAGCACCACCTGCTCGAGTGTCCGAAGATCAGCCCAAAAACACAACTGACGTACAAAAAGACCCAAAGACGTTTGCTCCACCTCCTTTCAAACCGCAGCTTCCTTTTCCACAGAGATTCAAAAAGGACGTTGCAGACAAGTACAAAGCTCTCTTTGAAAAGCAGATGAGGGACGTTGAAGTGAAAATACCAATTCTGGACGCCTTTATGCTAATGCCCCCTTATCAAAAGTTTTTAAAAGACGCAGTCAAAGACAGAACACAAGAAGTCGAAGGGATGGTTGTGCTAACTCATGAGGTCAGCGCTATCATACAAAGAAAGGTTGTGCCTAAGAAGCTTGATGATCCAGGAACATTCACGATTCCATGTTCGCTTGGACCTCTCACATTCAGGAGTTGCTTGTGTGATTTAGGGGCATCGATCAGCCTAATGCCTCTAACAGTCGCCAAAAGATTAGGGTTTGATAAATACAAGTCTTGTAAGATATCCTTGGTACTAGCTGACAGATCGGTTAGGATTCCACATGGAATTCTAGAAGACTTACCAGTTCGGGTTGGAGGAGTAGAAATCCCCACGGATTTCGTTGTTCTAGATATTGGAGAAGAACCAAAGGACCCCTTGCTGTTTGGAAGGCCCTTCTTAGCCACTGCAGGAGCTGTGATCAATGTGCCAAAAGGAGAAATCGATTAGGTTCGCCTTTGAGAAACACGGAGAAGGAATTGCTTGCAGTTGTGTTCGCCTTTGAGAAATTTCGGTCATATCTGGTTGGATCAAAAGTGATTGTACATACTGATCATGCAGCTCTAAGATACTTGATGAAAAAGAAGGATGCCAAGCCTAGACTACTTAGATGGATTTTGTTGCTGCAAGAATTCGACATGGAGATAGTCGATAAACCAGGAGTTGAAAACGGTGTTGCGGATCACTTATCAAGGATACAGGTTGAAGAAACCCTTCCAATGAATGATTATATGCCTGAAGAGCAACTGTTGAGCTTTTCCACCGAACACTCGACCATGACACTCGAGCACCACCTGCTCGAGTGTCAAACCCACAGACAAAGAAGACGTTTTTCGATCGGATTGAAGTTTGTAGGAACATGCTTACCATGGTATGCCGACTTGGTAAACTATTTGGTCGGAGGAGAACTACCTAAAACCTTGAATTGTCATCAAAGGAAGAAATTCTTCAGGGATGTAAGGCAGTATTTTTGGGATGAGCCTTATCTCTACAAGCAAGGATCTGATGGACTGTTCAGAAGATGTGTATCAGAATAAGAAGTCAATGGAATTTTGGAACACTGTCATGGATCTACTTATGGAGGACACTTTGCTGCATTCAAAACAGCACAGAAAATCCTTCAATCCGAGTTATGGTGGCCATCAATTTTCAAAGACTGCCAAGAGTTCATATCCAGATGTGATTGCTGCCAAAGAATGGGCAGTATAAGCAAGAGAAATGAAATGCCGCAGAATCCGATCTTGGAGATAGAAGTGTTTGACTGTTGGGGAATCGATTTCATGGGACCATTTAAGCCTCCTTCTTTAGGAAACAGTTACATTTTGGTTGCTGTGGATTATGTCTCTAAATGGGTAGAAGCTATTGCAGCTCCTACAAACTATGCAAAGGTGGTACTTAAACTCTTCAAACACATTATATTTCCCAGATTTGGTGTGCCAAGAGTCGTGATTAGCGATGGAGGATCCCATTTTGTCAACAAGGTTTTCGAGAATTTGCTTAGGAAACATGGGGTTAAACACAAAGTGGCAACTCCTTATCATCCTCAAACCAGCGGACAAGTTGAAGTCTCTAATAGACAGATCAAATCGATTTTGATGAAGATAGTTGGGCTGTCAAAACGTGATTGGGCCGCCAAATTGGATGATACTCTTTGGGCCTATAGAACTGCTTTCAAAACACCTATTGGCCGCACACCTTTTCAATTGCTCTATGGAAAATCCTGCCATTTACCAGTTGAGATAGAGTACAAGTCAATTTGGGCAACCAAACTCTTGAATTTCGATATCAAGACAGCACAAGAAAAGAGGCAGATGGACCTACATGAACTTGAAGAAATCAGACTCGAAGCATATGATAGCTCAAAAGCATACAAGGATCAAACAAAAGCAGCTCACGACAAAAAGATCCAGCGGAAAACAATCAAAGTTGGTGATCAAGTACTTCTCTTTAACTCAAGACTCAAGCTATTTCCCGGAAAGTTGCGATCAAAGTGGTCTGGTCCGTTCAAAGTACTGCAAGTTTTACCTTATGGAGCAGTCACTTTAGCCAATAGCAATGGAGAAGGATTCACTGTGAACGGTCATAGAGTAAAGCCTTACTTGGCCAATAGCAGGATTCCCGAGGGAACTTCGGTTCTGCTCGATGAACCACCTCCTCTCCAATAAATAGGAGGAAGTCGAGCTTGAGACTATAAACAAGCGCAGTTGGGAGGCAATCCCAAAGGTATCCTCTGTATATACATTCAATTTCTTCCTTTTCGCATATTTTCCTTACAAATTTGCTATTTTTCATTTTTACTTGCATCTATTTCGACTTACATGCACTTGAAAGGTTTTTTGGGTCTCTTTTGCAGGAAAATGTGGCCCACATGGGACAAGTGGGGTCAAAACTGACAAGATTGGACAACACTCGACCACGCCTGGTCGAGTGTCCCACTCGAGCATCAGCCAGCTTTTGGCAGACTGACACTCGACCAAACCTGCTCGAGTGTCAGGCTCGAGCGTCTCGCCTTCATGCCTATTCACATGCCTCCAAAGCCTATAACTGCCAAAAGATGAGAAAGGGGAGACATTTACTCCGAAAAATGGGTTAAATCTTTCTTTAATGCAATATCTTTTCCATTTAATTCAAAAAGATTTGATTTAATCCAAGTTCAAATTTTGAATTTGAAAAGGCTCCCCCTTGTTTTTCTCCTCTATAAAAGGAGGAGGAGCCTCTCTCCTTTCATTCACACGAAATACATTCTCTCTCTAACATTTTTCTCTAGTCGTTCTCTCTTTTACAGAAGCAAATCGTCTCTCTTTTTGTTCATCTACTACACTCGATCACCTCTGCTCGAGTGTCTTGTTCGAGTGTCCAAACATTTGCTCTTCCTCCGACCTACTTTCACCATGACAGACGGCAAATCCAACAAAGCCAACCTCCTCCGCCTTAGAGCCAAAAATAATGCTCGATCAAGAAGCAATCCTTCCCAAGGAGAGTCTTCTATGGCCGCAAGCAAACCCGGCAAAAAGGAGAAGAGGAGGATGGAAGTACAATCTGAGAATGAATCGGAAGAAAGAGGAGAATACATGGATGAAGACGAATTGGGCCCGGACCTTGCTGCTGAAACACTCCGTGAAGATGGATATGGCGAAAGAGAGGCGGCGGAAGCAAGGGAGATAATCCTTGCCGGAAAAAGAGAGAAGGAGATGAAGGATAGACATAACTCGGCAAGAGCACTAAGCGATCTGCGGAGGATGGATTTTCTAGGCACCCGCTATCCATGCAAGGAAGCGCTGACCGCAATGGGGATAACAAGAGATGCAGATTTTGATAGAGCTGAGTTGGATGATGTGTGGAGGTCGATTGCATCAACAAGGAGCAGATTCTCATCCTCCCGATCTAAGGCATCGCTGATCCGAAACCCGGCTTTGAGGTATTTTCGAACAATCCTAGCAAATACATTTTTCTCACGTTTTACTACTGGAACAATTAATCTATGAGAAATGGAGATGTTGGTGACTGCTCTTAAAGACATTGTTGGTATAAAGAGCGACAGATCCCCGATTATTGGAGATCGAAACAATGCTGGATTAACCATCCAATTTGCTAACCAATTGGTCACATACTGAGATTGGGCAAGGGATAACAAAACTGGAGGCGTGATGGAAAGATCACCATTGGCGGACTTGTCACATGCATTCTGGAAAGATGTAATGTGCCAATCGATGAGACACAATGGGCTGACCCTCAGTTCATGAACATCGATCACTTAAGGAGGAGTCAATTTTTGGCTACGACGGAAGTTCGAGGTAAGCTCCTTTACTCTTTCCATCATTTACTTAGACCAAACGCTTTTCTACTCTTACCAAACAGGGAGTACACGACAATAAGAATGGGGCAAAACACGGATTTCAATCCGCCTATAGAAGCCTTGTACGATCCCAATGGCCCTCAGCAGAGTTCATCTCCAACAAACAGCGATGAAGTGGATCCCGAGGCGTATTGTTTTGAAGAATACACGATGCCACCTCGTCAAGGAGAACCGATTCGAGAAGCACACAAGCACATAGGCTTGTTGCAGAAAATGAACAAATGGTTGATGAAGAAGGTGAAGAAGCTGACTGCTAGCGACGAGGCTAGAAGGCAAGAAAACGATGATCTAAGTAGGAGAGTGGCAGCTCTAGAAAGGAACAGCGGACCACCACCACCACCAACTATTCGCCCAAGAAGAGCCTCCATATCCATGGATCGTGAGAGGCAACACCAACCCGCACCAGCTCGACGTTCCTCAGCAAACCCCGCAGCCTTCTCGTATAGAAGACCATTCGATGCAGCTGGAGCAAGCTCGAGCCAACCGCTCGAGCACCAATCAGTCGAGCATTCCGAACACTCGACGGAAACGCTCGAGCAAGCTGAGCTCGAGCATCAAAGGCATAATGACCACTACATGGAGCTCATGCGGAATGTGGCAGCCGATTACTGGAATCATTAAGAGGTACAAAAACCCCTTCCTTTCATTATAAATACCATTGCATATTTTTAAATTGACTTGCTTTTACATTTCTTTTACTTAGCTTGCTTTTGCATATTTTTCACTTGACTTGCTGGTCTAGGATCCTCTTTCGTACTTTTATACACACAAGGGACTGTGTGATTTAAGTTTGGAGGAGGGTTCTAGAGGATATTTGACATTGTTTTCTGTGGTTCTTAGTTTTTATTCTTGCATTTAATCATTTGCATCACATCTAAGGCATAGAAAAACCAAAAAACAAAATTGAAAAAAATTGAAAATGCATAAGTCAAAAACAGAGTGTTCATGTAGCTGCATTGCATTCATATAGGATTGAGTCTAGAGTTTCGGGAATCATCTTGCTAGATAGGTAGACTTGCTAGGTTTTGATTGGCTAGTAACCATAGTGAACTCTTAGACTTGCGTTTTTTCACTCTTGAACACTGATTGGTAGATCATTAACCTTCGAAAACCGATACTTAGGTTGTGTCTCGGAAAGAACCTGATTTGTTACCTCATAATCGAATTCTATTTTCCAAATTAGGGGCTTGAGATACATTGCATAAGATCCTTCCTTAGGTTCAGCTAGCTAAGTAAAAAGAAAAGCATAAGGTGAATATAGAATCATCCTTCTCAAACTCGGCTCAAATATATGGTCTAAGATGAACGGGGATTGTGCGTAAACCCGTACCTTGTTGTGTTCATCAATAAAACCATTTCGATATCGCCTAAAATGAACCGGGGACTATGCGTAAACCCGTAGTTTTTTGTGTCTCATTGATAAAGTTAATACATCGATGCCTAAGGTGAACCGGGACTGTGCGTAAACCCGTACTTTTTCGAGCTTCATTGATAAAGCTAAAGCCAATAAAAACGAGTAAGGAGTTGAGAAGTGATCGAAAATGCTTAAACCATTAGTGACTAGCTGAATTTGAGGAAGTTGAATCCCAAGGTCTTTGATCAATAGCCCCTCTTGCGGACTGCACTTGAAAAAAATAGGTTTCGAATCTGAGTTTCTTAAGAGATCAACTAAGTGTTAGGGAATATTCGGTCTTGATGCTAAGCCTTGATGAAAGTAAATTGTGGTTCTTACAAAAGAATGAGGTTTCACCTTGTGGGTTACGGTTTTTCAGTTTAGCAAGTCATTTGTTTGAGTAAGATGTTCCCATTGTCAGCAACTTCTCTTCCTTCTTAATCGATGCATATTTCCTTGAGGGCAAGCAAAGACTAAGTTTGGGGGAGTTGATGTGTCTGCATTTTACCACATTTTAGGACCATTATTTAGCATGTTTTGCATTCATACTTGCATTGTTATCATTGTTTTAAGTTCTTTTTAGCATAAATCACATTATTAGTGTCGGGCATTGCATACATTGCATAAATGGGATTTTTAGGTACTTTTTGGAGCTTATCACAGAGTATTTCGGATTACAAGAAGACCAATGAGGAATCGACTGGCCTAAGGTTTTAGTACTCTGCTTTAGGTTGAGACGACATGTAGTTCTAAACAAAAACAACATGCAGTTTAAACTTATATATAAAACAGCAAAGCGTTTAAATAAAAACAACGAGGTGTCCCCTAATGCTGCACCTCAAAATCTACTAAGTACAAATCCAGATTGGTTTGTACATTATTCTCCTAATGGTAAGACTCCTAAGTAACTCGCCGTAGTGATTTCATTTGCCTCATCAAAAACCATGAGAGAAAACCCAATTGGGGACAAAACTCTCTATGGGAAAAAGAGCACAAACTTCCTCACCTAAGTTACCTAGTTATCATTACCAGGAGAAGTCTTCAAGATGGAGATGTTGAAGACTTGTGCAGCTGCTAGCTCGTCAACTCCTTCTCCAATGAGGGAATGAGCTTCTTTCGCCATCTCCTAAGCTCTTGAACGTGTAATCCGACCCTCTACTTCTGGTGCTGCAGCTGTTGTGCCATCCACGATCATATTATCCCTCTCCCTCTTGAGAATGATTTGTCCTCAAATCTGTATCTGCAACATAAGGAAGCAAATCAAAAACATTGAACGAATTTGATATGTTATACTTACCTTGGAGATCGATCTGGTAAGCATTGTTGTTGATCCTCTTGATGACAGTAGCTTGCTCTTCCTCTCTTCTGGAAATCAATCTTTCCTAAGATGAATCCACACCAAATCTCCTTCTTCAAATATCAGCTCCTTTCTTCCTTTGTTGGCGTGTTTCTGGTACTCGCTCTGTCTTCTTCTCTATGTTCTCCTTGGCTTTGGCATGAATTCTCGTAACTTGTTCAGCCTTTGCTTTTCCATCTGCACTACATTTCACACTCAAAGGGAAAGAAATCAAGTCTAGAGGGGACTGTGGGTTAAAGCCATAAACAATCTCAAAGGGAGAAAAAAGAGTGGCAGAATGCTTAGCGTGATTGTAAGCAAAATCTACATGTGGTAGACACTCTTCCCATGACTTGATGTTGCTCTTCATCAACGTCCTTAGAAGTATTGACAACGTTCTGTTCACTACTTCTGTCTGTCCATCAGTCTGAGGATTGCATGATGTTGAAAACGTCAATCTGGTCCCTAGCTTAGCCCATAGTGTGCGCCAGAAATGACCTAAGAATTTGGTGTATCGATCTGAAACTATCACTTAAGGCATTCCATGCAATCTCACAACTTCCCTGAAAAACAGATTAGCTACACAAACAGCATCATCCGTCTTGTGGCTAGCTATAAAGTGAGCCATCTTGCTAAACCTGTCAACAACCACAAAAATAGAATCTCTACCATTTCTGATTCGAGGTAAGCCAAGTACAAAGTCCATAGATAAATGAGTCCAGGGCTGCGAAAGAATAGGAAGAGGTGTGTACAAACAATGTGGCTGTACCTTACTCTTCATGTTTGGGCAATAGAAGTGATCCTGCATTCCAAGTAGAGTCTTTGTAACTCCGAAATGCCCTGCTAATCCACCTTCATGCGCCTCTCTAACTAGCAGCTCTTTGATTGACCCTCTTGGTATACACAAGCGATTATTGTAGAACAAATAACCATCCTTTCTAAAGAATTTATCAATAGCAAACTTATGGTATTTGCCATAGCTCTCAGCAAAGTCATTGTCAATCTCACACAAGTCTTTAATATGCTCAAAACCGGCCAACTTAGAAGTTAATGTAGAGACTAGAGTGTACCTTCTTGATAATGCATTTGCAACTACATTATCCTTACTTTTATTGTACTTAACTATGTATGGAAACGTCTCTATGAACTTCATCCATCTGGCGTGTCTCTTGTTGAGCTTTTGCTGTCCCTTTAAGTGCTTCAACGACTCATGATCTGTATGAGTGACGAATTCTTTTGGCCACAAGTAATGCTGCCACATTTGAAGTGCTCTAACTAATGCATACAGCTCCTTGTCATAAGTTGGGTAGTTGATTGCAGCTCCTCCTAGCTTCTCACTGAAGTAAGCTACTGGTTTTCTATCCTGCATCAAAACAGCACCAATTCCCACTCCTGAAGCATCACATTTAATCTCAAATGTTTTCATAAAATCAGGAAGTACTAAGAGTGGAGAATTGATAAGCTTCTCTTTAAAGGCTGAAAACGCATTTTCTTGTGATGTTTCCCATCTGTATCCAATGTCCTTAATGACTTCAGTTAGTGGTGCTGCAATGGTGCTGAAGTCCTTGACAAATCTCCTGTAAAAGCCAGCTAATGCATGAAAACTCCTGACTTCTCCAACGTTTTTAGGTGTTGGCCAATCTCTGATTGCTTTGATTTTCTCATCATCTACTCTAACTCCATCTGCACTAACAACAAAGCCTAAAAAGACAACCTTAGTAGTACAGAATAAACATTTAGAATAGTTAGCAAAGAGAGATTGACAGTGAAGAACATCTAGAACCCTGCAGATGTGCTCTAAATGCTCTCACAAACATTTGTTGTAGATGAGTATATCATCAAAGTAGACTACTACAAACAGCCCAATGAACGGTCTGAGAGTGTGATTCATGAGATGCATGAACGTGCTGGGAGCATTGGTGAGACCAAACGGCATAACCAGCCACTCATATAAGCCTTGCTTGGTCTTGAATGCAGTCTTCCACTCATCCCCTCCCCTCATTCTGATCTGGTGGTAACCACTCTTCAAATCGATTTTAGAAAAGATGGTTGATGTGTCTGCATTTTACCACATTTTAGGACCATTATCTAGCATGTTTTGCATTCATACTTGCATTATTATCATTGTTTTAGGTTCTTTTAAGCGTAATTTGCATTATTAGTGTTTGGCATTGCATACAGTGCATAAAAGGGATTTTTAGGTACTTTTTGGAGCTTATCACGGAGTATTTCAGATTACAAGGAGACCAATGAGGAATCGTCTGGCCTAAGGTTGAAGTTCAGGATGTGAACTAGAAGATTTGGCACTCGAGTTTCTGACACTCGAACATGACACTCGACCATCACTTGGTCGAGTGAATTTGCGGGCCAGAACTAAGACTTTGGACGAAGATTGACTTCTTGGGCTTCTCTGCGAAAAAGGCCCATCAATACCCATTTGTGCAAGCCCAACAACTATTTTAGGCTTTTTCTATTTTCTTTCTTAAGGAAATTTCCTTTTTACTTCTTAAAGGAATTTCCCATTTTTCTTTCTAGGGAATTTTCCCTTTTCTCTTTAAGTATTTTTCCTTTTTCTTTAAGATCTTTTGATCTATAAATTGTACTAGAATTTCAAGTTTTAATATACAATCTTTTCTAGCAAATTTCGAGTTCTATCTTTACAAAGCAATTTACGATTTTTAGTCTTAAGTTTATGCAATTGATTTTCGATTTTAAGTATATGTTTTACTCCATGAATTCTGAGTAAGTTAGTCTAGGGTTCTTGAGGAAAGGGTGAGATTAGGGGAAAACTTAGGGATTTCTAGATTTGTTTATGTTTAATTAAGGTCTTAGATCTCTTTAATTTAAGTGTTCTTAATGCTTGTTTCTTTCTGATCAATTGAAATTCGATCTCTTGGTGAATCCCCCCTGAGAGGCGTTTGGGGAATCACTTGAACATGCTTAAGTTAAGATAGCATCTTCCTAGCTTAAGAGATTGATTGTCTAGGGTGTTATTAGGCTTTGTAAGGTCCATACTTAAGGCCTCTTGAATTTCCAATTGTTGGGCGAGAGTCAAGTCAGGTTGTCTTTTAGGAGAGGTTCTATTGCGCGAGAGCGAATGTGATTACTTTGTGATTCCTTGCTTAGAGGTCATCTAAATAGGTTGATAAATAAGTCTGGAACCCCTAGGAATACCCTAATCATTGATCCCTAACCTCGAGAACCCGTTTATTTTTAATGCTCTATTTTTACATTCTATTTTCATGTCTCGTTTTTAGCACTCTGTTTTAAGTATTTCGTTTTCACCTAGAATAGATCACCACTCACTAAATCGAATCTGGCTTAGATTAGGATAAGTAGATTACATCTTGATTCGTAGTTACTCTCCCAGTGGATTGACACCATACTGTACTACAATTGATTAGATAGACAGTTTGGTATTTGAAAGAACACCGTGAAAACGTCTTTATCAAATTGGCGCCGTTGCCAAGTGGGAACTAGTTAGCTACAATTAGGAAAATCACTTTCCTGAGACTAAGTTTTACTATACTATTTTAATCTCGTTTCTGGTTTCTGTTTGCTTTCAGGTACACTCGATCAACAAGCTCGACCAACTCAGCCCGAGCTCGTTGATCTTTCTTCTGTTTCCAGAGAGCTCGAGCAGAACCCTGAAACGCTCGATCACTACACACGAGCACCACCTGCTCGATTGTTATTTCCGACAACACAAATCACTTGCATGAATACCAGATCCCGTGGTAGTGAAGACCTCATCCTATACTCTGACAGAATAGACCGTTTGCCTCGTGAATACTTGCGAGAACAACGGAACAGATTGAACGAAGAATACACGGATCAGGTGAACATGGAAGAACAAGTACAAGCTACTGAACTAGGAACTCGTCCTAGGAGAGTTGGACACATTGGCGCCGGCGATGCTCCCAATATCCACACTCAACGCCATGGAATTGTCCCACCAGCCATCGCCAACAATAACTTTGAGATTAAGAGTGGTATGATCTCCATGGTTCAGAACAGTAAATTTCATGGTTTACCTTCTGAGGACCCACTAGATCATCTTGATGAATTTGAAAGACTAACCAATCTCACAAAAATAAATGGGGTTAGTGAGGATGCTCTGAAATTGCGATTGTTTCCTTTCCCTCTTGGAGACAAAGCACATCTATGGGAAAACACTTGCCACAAGGGTCTATTACATCTTGGGATGCCTGTAAACAAGCGTTTCTAGGCAAATTCTTTTCCAACTCCAGAACTGCGAAACTTCGCAATTCTATCTCTGGTTTCAAGCAAAACTGTTCTGAAACATTCTCTGAGGCTTGGGAATGATTCAAGATGTACCAATCACAATGTCCTCATCATGGTTTCACTACTGAGTCTCTTCTCAGTACTCTCTACAGAGGCGTCATTCCCAAGATACGTATATTGCTAGATACAGCGAGCAATGGGAATTTTCTGAATAAGGATGTCGATGATGGATGGGAATTAGTGGAGAATTTAGCTCAAGTAGATGGCCAATACAGTGAAGACTATGATCGAACTCTTAGAGGCGCAACAGATTCAGATATGGTTAGTAGAAAGGAGCTCAAAGCCATACAAGACAAACTGGACAAGCTACTTTCAGCTCACCATAAGCAAGTACACCATGTCGCTGAATCAGAACAGGTTGAAGAAGACGATGATGAAGTTGAAGAGATCAATTTCGTATAGAACCAAAACAACAACTACAAACAATTCAACAGCTACAAACCCAACCCCAACCTCTCCAACAGCTACAAACACACCACCAACCACCTCCTGGATACAACACGCAACCACCACAACAAACACCTGAAGTGATGGACATCTTACAGCAGATACTAAAGGGACAGACAGCCAGCGCTTCCGAATTAACAAGGAAATTTGCTGAGGTACACGCTAAGATCGATGCTTCACATAATGAACTCAACTGCAAGTTTGAGAATCTTAATGCCCGTCTCAAATATGTGGAGAATCAACAAGGATCTTCATCAACTGTAAAACAAACCGGACAGATACCTGGAAAAGCTGTTCAAAACCCTAAGGAGTATCACGCCAACGCCATTACACTCCGTAGTGGCCGTGAATTGCTAATTCATGCTGAATCGACGGAGCACACTGAGGACAGTGTCCTTCAGGAAGGGGAGGATGATTTGGTCGAAAAACAGACAGAAATCAGCACAGAAAAGCTGAAATCTATGACACTCGACAACACACTCGAGCACCACCTGCTCGAGTGTCAGAAGCACAGCCCAAAAACACAACTGACATACAAAAAGACCCAAAACCGTTTGCTCCACCTCCTTTCAAACCACAGCTTCCCTTTCCACAGAGGTTCAAAAAGGATGCTGCGGACAAGTACAAAGCTCTCTTTGAAAAACAGATGAGGGACGTTGAAGTAAAAATACCAATTCTGGACGCCTTTATGCTAATGCCCCCTTATCAAAAGTTTTTAAAGGATGCAGTCAAAGACAGAACACAAGAAGTCGAAAGGATGGTTGTGCTAACTCATGAGGTCAGTGCTATTATACAAAGAAAGGTTGTGCCTAAGAAGCTTGATGATCCTGGAACGTTCACAATTCCATGCTCGCTTGGACCTCTCACATTCAGGAGTTGCTTGTGTGATTTAGGGGCATCGATCAGCCTAATGCCTCTAACAGTCGCCAAAAGATTAGGGTTCGACAAGTACAAGTCTTGTAAGATATCCTTGGTACTAGCTGACAGATCGGTTAGGATTCCACATGGAATTCTAGAAGACTTACCAGTTTGGGTTGGAGGAGTATAAATCCCCACGGATTTCGTTGTTCTAGATATGGGAGAAGAACCAAAGGACCCCTTGCTGTTTGGTAGGCCCTTCTTAGCCACTGCAGGAGCTGTGATCAATGTGCCAAAAAGAGAAATCGATTAGGTTTTCCTATTAGAATTAGGATTAGTTTCTATTTTCCTATTAGAATTAGGATTAGGTTTTGAGTTTTCCTATTAGAATTAGGATTAGGTTTTGAGTTTTCCTATTAGAATTAGGATTAGTTTATGTTTTCCTATTAGAATTAGGATTATGTTTTCTGTTTTCCTGTTAGAATTAGGATTAGTTTAGGAATCCTATTCCTAGTAGGATTAGGATTTTTGTTTTTTTAGGCTTTTATTTCCTTTCTTTTCATCTTAGAACTAGTTACTGTGAGTTGTTTTGACTTCCTTTCAGGTACAATGGAGCTTTCAGCTGAAGCTATGGAAGCTCTAATGATGTGATTTTCCCTAGGATAGAACTCTGAAAATCGGGGCTAGAGAACTCGGAATCGAATGAAATTTGAGCAGCGGATAGATTGGAGTGTGAGAAACTCGGTTATGAGTTTTGAGCGTATTTGGACGAGGGGTTTATGAGTTATGACGACAAAGTCTCTGTGTGACAATAGAACTGATGGATTGACGTGGCAAAATGGATTAGGAATAAGATGAGGACGTGATGAGGACTTGTAGGTGACGAAGATGAAGTGATAGAATGGATAGATTTTTGTGATTAGATGAATTAGTGAAGAATCTCTTGGCTCACAACGTGATGGGAGATTCAGGCTCTAGGATGTCCAGAACCGTGGCTTGAGAGCATGAAAACTTTAAAGAAGTCTTTTTGTCAAAATAATACTCTAAGAAATTTACAGCAAGTTCTCGGGTTTAAATACAACCCTAAAACAGAACAGCATGTAGTTTTTAAACCAAAAAACATGTAGTTTGAAACTTAAATAAAACAACGAAGCGTTTAAATAAAAACAACGAGGCGTCCCCTAATGGTGCACCTCAAAATCTACTAATTACAAAACCAGATTGGTTTGTACATTATTCTCCTAATGGTAAGACTCCTAAGTAACTCGCCGTAGTGATTCCATCTGCCTCATTAAAAACCATGAAAGAAAACCCAATTGGGACAAAACTCTCTATGGGAAAAAGAGTACAGACTTCCTCACCTAAGTTACCTAGTTATCATTACTAGGAGAAGCCTTCAAGTTGGAGATGTTGAAGACTTGCATAGCTGGTGGCAAGAACGATCCTTCAGTCATGAGCGTGTGAGCTTCCTTAGCCAACTCCTTAGCTCTCGAACGCGTGATTGGTCCTATCAGCTCTGGTTCCTTAGCTTCTATGCTGCTCACGATCACATCATCCTCTCCCTCTTCAAAAGGATTTGTCCTCAAATCCGAATCTGCAACATATGGAAGCAAGTCAGAAACATTGAACGTTGGAGATATGTTGTACTTACCTTGGAGATCAATCTGATAGGCGTTGGTGTTGATCCTCCTCACGACTGCGAATGGTCCATCAACTCGTGGCTGAAGCTTCCTCTTCCTCTCTTCTGGAAACCGATCTTTCCTTAGGTGAATCCACACCAAATCTCCTTCTTCCAAGATCAGCTCCTTCCGGCCCTTGTTTGCATACTTCTCATATTGCTCTGTCTTCTTCTCTATATTCTCCTTAGCTTTAGCGTGTATTTTCCTCACCTGATCAGCCTTTTCTTTTCCATCTAAACTACATTTCACACTTAAAGGCAAAGGAATCAAGTCTAGAGGTGATTGATGATTAAAGCCATAAACGATTTCAAAGGGAGAAAAGAGAGTGGCAGAATGCTTAGCGTGATTGTAGGCAAACTCAACGTGTGGTAAGCATTCTTCCCATGACTTGATGTTGCTCTTAACCAACACTCTGAGAAGTGTAGACAACGTCCTGTTCACCACCTCGGTTTGGCCATCAGTTTGAGGGTGACAACTCGTTGAATACGTGAGCTTAGTTCCTAGTTTAGCCCATAAAGTCCTCCAAAAATGTCCTAAGAATTTGGTATCTCGATCTGAAACTATCACTTGAGGCATTCCATGCAAGCGAACTATCTCCCTGAAAAACAAGTTAGCTACACTAACAGCATCATCGGTCTTGTGACTAGCTATAAAGTGTGCCATCTTGCTGAACATGTCAACAACTACAAAAATCGAATCTCTACCATTTCTGGTTCGAGGTAAGCCAAGCACGAAATCCATGGAAATATGAGTCCAAGGCTGAGAAGGGATATGGAGAGGTATGTACAGACCGTGAGGCTGCACCTTACTCTTTGCCATTTTGCATACAGCACATCTAGAACAAACCTTCTCAACTTCTGACTTCATGTTAGGCCAATAGAAGTGATCTTGCAATCCAAGTAACGTCTTGGAAACTCCAAAATGACCAGCCAATCCGCCACCATGAGCTTCTCTAACCAACAATTCTCTGATGGATCCTCTTGGTATGCACAATCGATTGTTGTAGAATAAATAGTAATCCTGTCTAAAGTATTTATCACAAGCAAACTTATGGCATTTACCATAGCTCTCAGCAAAATCAATGTCAGTCCCATAAAGCTCTACAATGTGCTCAAAACCATCTAACTTTGAAGTTAAAGTAGAGATTAGAGTGTACCTTCTGGATAATGCATCTGCGACTACATTATCCTTACCTTTCTTGTACTTAACAACGTAAGGGAAGGTCTCAATAAACTCCATCCATCTGGCGTGTCTCTTGTTGAGCTTTTGCTGTCCTTTCAAGTACTTGAGAGACTCATGATCTGTGTGAATGACGAACTCCTTAGGCCACAAATAATGCTGCCATGTTTGAAGTGCTCTAACCAATGCATACAGCTCCTTGTCATAGGTTGGCTAGTTGCTGGTGGATCCTCCTAGCTTCTCACTAAAGTATGCAACTGGTTTCCTATCCTGCATCAAAACAGCTCCAATGCCAACTCCTGAGGCATCACATTCAATTTCAAATGTTTTCTTAAAATCAGGAAGAACTAAAAGTGGAGCATTGATAAGCTTCTCTTTCAAGGCTAAAAACGCCTGCTCTTGTGCTTCTTCCCATCTGAATCCAACTTCCTTCTTGACTACTTCTGTCAATGGTGCTGCTATGGTGCTGAAGTTTTGAATAAATCGCCTATAAAATCCAGCAAGTCCATGAAAGCTTCTGACTTCTCCAACATTCTTAGGCGTAGGCCAATCCTTGATTGCCTTGATCTTTTCGTCATCTACTCTAACTCCTTATGCACTAACAACAAAACCTAGAAAAATAACCTCAGTAGTACAGAATGAACACTTAGAGTAATTAGCAAAAAGAGATTGAGAGCGAAGAACATCTAGAACCATGCAGATGTGTTCTAAATGTTCTCCTAAACCTTTGCTGTAGATGAGTATATCATCAAAGTAGACTACTACAAACAGCCCAATGAACGGTCTGAGAGTGTGATTCATGAGACGCATGAATGTGCTGGGAGCATTGGTGAGACCAAACGGCATAACCAGCCACTCATATAACCCTTGTTTGGTCTTGAATGCAGTATTCCACTCATCCCCTTCTCTCATTCTGATTTGATGATAACCACTCTTCAAATCAATTTTGGAGAAGATGGTGGATCCACATAACTCATCTAGCATATCATCAAGTCTTGGAATTGGATGTCTATACTTCACTGTGATGTTGTTGATAGCTCTGCAGTCTACACACATCCTCCATGTTCCATCTTTCTTAGGCACTAACAAGACTGGTACAGCACATGGGCTTAAACTCTCACGAATATATCCCTTACTCATCAGCTCTTCTACTTGCTTCTGAAGCTCCTTTGTCTCCACGTGGTTGGTTCTGTAGGCGGGTTTGTTTGGCAAGACTGAACCCGGAACTATCTCAATCTGATGCTCAATCCCATGAATTGGAGGCAAACCTGATGGCATCTCTTCTGGAAAAACGTCCTTATACTCCTCAATAATTTGGATCACCTCATGAGGAAGTTCTGCTGCTGGTTTTATACTCGTCAATGACTCCTTATAAACGAACATAAAGGTAGTCATCTCTGGATCAAAAAGCTTGTTGAACTCGTTGTGACTGATGTACAAGCTGTTAGACACTTTCTCCTTATCCTTGCGATTCATATGCAGCTGATCCTTGTAAATTTCCCCTGGTGTGAGGGGTAGAAGAGTGATCTTGCGTCCCTTAAACTCAAAAATCTGCTTGTTGGTGTAGCCATCATGCAGAACTCGCCTGTCATACTGCCACGGCCTTCCCAACAAAACGTGACTACTCTTCATGGGAACCACATCACACAGGAACTCATCTTCATACTTCCCAATTGCCAACTTGATGAGTACTTGCTGAGAAACAGTTATAGCTCCCTTGTTGTCTAACCACTGCAGCTGATACGGTCTTGGATGTGAAATACTCTTAAGATTAAGCTTCTTCACCATCTCATCACTGGCGGCATTTGTGCAGCTGCCTCCATCAACAATCAAGGTGCAAACCTTATCCTGAACTACACATCTTGTGTGGAAAAGATTCTCACGCTGTTCCCTATCGTCTGGATGAATCTGAACACTCAAAGTTCTGCGTGCTACTAACATCTCTCCAACTGCTGCTGGTTCTACTTCTTCCTCTGCATCAATTTCTGTTTCGCTTTCTGAACTATCTTGAGGTACAATCTCTCCTCCTTCTTTCAGGAGAAACATTTTCTTGTTAGGACAATCTCTGGAGTAATGTCCCATTCCTTGACATTTAAAGCATCTAATGCTGCTAGTAGAAGATCCACTTCTGGGTTTAAACTCGGTTTTAACCTCTTCTCTAACTGTTGTTGTCGCTGGTTTAAATGAGGCTGGTTTGTTGAATTCTCTCTGTTTTGGAATATTGGAAGTGAAAGTAGATCTGCCAACTTTCCTCTTGAGCTGCGACTCAATCAACTCTTTGAATCGGTTCTCAAACTTGCTATCAAGCTGCTCTAATTGCTGAAAGAGTTGAGAAGCTGTTGCTCGATTGGCTTCTTTGATTTGCTGAGCCATGGCTTTGCTTAGAGCTTCCATAGCTTCAGCTGAAAGCTCCATTGTACCTGAAAGAAAGTCAAAACAGCTCACAGTAACTAGTTCTAAGACGAAAAGAAAGAAGAATGAAAAGCCTATATATCAAAAACTTTCCCTAATCCTACTAGGAATAGGATTCCTAAACTAATCCTAATTTTAACAGGAAAACAGAAAACCTAATCCTAATTCTAATAGGAAAACAGAAACTAATCCTAATTCTAATAGGAAAACTCAAAACCTAATCCTAATTCTAATAGGAAAACAGAAACTAATCATAATTCTAATAGGAAAACTCAAAACTAATCCTAATTCAATCAGGAAACGAAACCTAATCCTAATTCAATAAGGAAAACGAATCTAAACCCTAAACAATGGATGAGAACGAAAATAACAAGAGAAAGAGAGATTAGGGTTAGAGATTTTCTCAGCCTTGGCACAGAGTTGGCTCTGATACCACTTGATGTGATTTTCCCTAGGATAGAACTCTGAAAATCGGGGCTAGAGAACTCGGAATCGAATGAAATTTGAGCAGCGGATAGATTGGAGTGTGAGAAACTCGATTATGAGTTTTGAGCGTATTTGGACGAGGGGTTTATGAGTTATGACGACAAAGTCTCTGTGTGACAATAGAACTGATGGATTGACGTGGCAAAATGGATTAGGAATAAGATGAGGACGTGATGAGGACTTGTAGGTGACGAAGATGAAGTGATAGAATGGATAGATTTTTGTGATTAGATGAATTAGTGAAGAATCTCTTGGCTCACAACGTGATGGGAGATTCAGGCTCTAGGATGTCCAGAACCGTGGCTTGAGAGCATGAAAACTTTAAAGAAGTCTTTTTGTCAAAATAATACTCTAAGAAATTTACAGCAAGTTCTCGGGTTTAAATACAACCCTAAAACAGAACAGCATGTAGTTTTTAAACCAAAAAACATGTAGTTTGAAACTTAAATAAAACAACGAAGCGTTTAAATAAAAACAACGAGGCGTCCCCTAATGGTGCACCTCAAAATCTACTAATTACAAAACCAGATTGGTTTGTACATTATTCTCCTAATGGTAAGACTCCTAAGTAACTCGCCGTAGTGATTCCATCTGCCTCATTAAAAACCATGAAAGAAAACCCAATTGGGACAAAACTCTCTATGGGAAAAAGAGTACAGACTTCCTCACCTAAGTTACCTAGTTATCATTACTAGGAGAAGCCTTCAAGTTGGAGATGTTGAAGACTTGCATAGCTGGTGGCAAGAACGATCCTTCAGTCATGAGCGAGTGAGCTTCCTTAGCCAACTCCTTAGCTCTCGAACGCGTGATTGGTCCTATCAGCTCTGGTTCCTTAGCTTCTATGCTGCTCACGATCACATCATCCTCTCCCTCTTCAAAAGGATTTGTCCTCAAATCCGAATCTGCAACATATGGAAGCAAGTCAGAAACATTGAACGTTGGAGATATGTTGTACTTACCTTGGAGATCAATCTGATAGGCGTTGGTGTTGATCCTCCTCACGACTGCGAATGGTCCATCAACTCGTGGCTGAAGCTTCCTCTTCCTCTCTTCTGGAAACCGATCTTTCCTTAGGTGAATCCACACCAAATCTCCTTCTTCCAAGATCAGCTCCTTCCGGCCCTTGTTTGCATACTTCTCATATTGCTCTGTCTTCTTCTCTATATTCTCCTTAGCTTTAGCGTGTATTTTCCTCACCTGATCAGCCTTTTCTTTTCCATCTAAACTACATTTCACACTTAAAGGCAAAGGAATCAAGTCTAGAGGTGATTGATGATTAAAGCCATAAACGATTTCAAAGGGAGAAAAGAGAGTGGCAGAATGCTTAGCGTGATTGTAGGCAAACTCAACGTGTGGTAAGCATTCTTCCCATGACTTGATGTTGCTCTTAACCAACACTCTGAGAAGTGTAGACAACGTCCTGTTCACCACCTCGGTTTGGCCATCAGTTTGAGGGTGACAACTCGTTGAATACGTGAGCTTAGTTCCTAGTTTAGCCCATAAAGTCCTCCAAAAATGTCCTAAGAATTTGGTATCTCGATCTGAAACTATCACTTGAGGCATTCCATGCAAGCGAACTATCTCCCTGAAAAACAAGTTAGCTACACTAACAGCATCATCGGTCTTGTGACTAGCTATAAAGTGTGCCATCTTGCTGAACATGTCAACAACTACAAAAATCGAATCTCTACCATTTCTGGTTCGAGGTAAGCCAAGCACGAAATCCATGGAAATATGAGTCCAAGGCTGAGAAGGGATATGGAGAGGTATGTACAGACCGTGAGGCTGCACCTTACTCTTTGCCATTTTGCATACAGCACATCTAGAACAAACCTTCTCAACTTCTGACTTCATGTTAGGCCAATAGAAGTGATCTTGCAATCCAAGTAACGTCTTGGAAACTCCAAAATGACCAGCCAATCCGCCACCATGAGCTTCTCTAACCAACAATTCTCTGATGGATCCTCTTGGTATGCACAATCGATTGTTGTAGAATAAATAGTAATCCTGTCTAAAGTATTTATCACAAGCAAACTTATGGCATTTACCATAGCTCTCAGCAAAATCAATGTCAGTCCCATAAAGCTCTACAATGTGCTCAAAACCATCTAACTTTGAAGTTAAAGTAGAGATTAGAGTGTACCTTCTGGATAATGCATCTGCGACTACATTATCCTTACCTTTCTTGTACTTAACAACGTAAGGGAAGGTCTCAATAAACTCCATCCATCTGGCGTGTCTCTTGTTGAGCTTTTGCTGTCCTTTCAAGTACTTGAGAGACTCATGATCTGTGTGAATGACGAACTCCTTAGGCCACAAATAATGCTGCCATGTTTGAAGTGCTCTAACCAATGCATACAGCTCCTTGTCATAGGTTGGCTAGTTGCTGGTGGATCCTCCTAGCTTCTCACTAAAGTATGCAACTGGTTTCCTATCCTGCATCAAAACAGCTCCAATGCCAACTCCTGAGGCATCACATTCAATTTCAAATGTTTTCTTAAAATCAGGAAGAACTAAAAGTGGAGCATTGATAAGCTTCTCTTTCAAGGCTAAAAACGCCTGCTCTTGTGCTTCTTCCCATCTGAATCCAACTTCCTTCTTGACTACTTCTGTCAATGGTGCTGCTATGGTGCTGAAGTTTTGAATAAATCGCCTATAAAATCCAGCAAGTCCATGAAAGCTTCTGACTTCTCCAACATTCTTAGGCGTAGGCCAATCCTTGATTGCCTTGATCTTTTCGTCATCTACTCTAACTCCTTATGCACTAACAACAAAACCTAGAAAAATAACCTCAGTAGTACAGAATGAACACTTAGAGTAATTAGCAAAAAGAGATTGAGAGCGAAGAACATCTAGAACCATGCAGATGTGTTCTAAATGTTCTCCTAAACCTTTGCTGTAGATGAGTATATCATCAAAGTAGACTACTACAAACAGCCCAATGAACGGTCTGAGAGTGTGATTCATGAGACGCATGAATGTGCTGGGAGCATTGGTGAGACCAAACGGCATAACCAGCCACTCATATAACCCTTGTTTGGTCTTGAATGCAGTATTCCACTCATCCCCTTCTCTCATTCTGATTTGATGATAACCACTCTTCAAATCAATTTTGGAGAAGATGGTGGATCCACATAACTCATCTAGCATATCATCAAGTCTTGGAATTGGATGTCTATACTTCACTGTGATGTTGTTGATAGCTCTGCAGTCTACACACATCCTCCATGTTCCATCTTTCTTAGGCACTAACAAGACTGGTACAGCACATGGGCTTAAACTCTCACGAATATATCCCTTACTCATCAGCTCTTCTACTTGCTTCTGAAGCTCCTTTGTCTCCACGTGGTTGGTTCTGTAGGCGGGTTTGTTTGGCAAGACTGAACCCGGAACTATCTCAATCTGATGCTCAATCCCATGAATTGGAGGCAAACCTGATGGCATCTCTTCTGGAAAAACGTCCTTATACTCCTCAATAATTTGGATCACCTCATGAGGAAGTTCTGCTGCTGGTTTTATACTCGTCAATGACTCCTTATAAACGAACATAAAGGTAGTCATCTCTGGATCAAAAAGCTTGTTGAACTCGTTGTGACTGATGTACAAGCTGTTAGACACTTTCTCCTTATCCTTGCGATTCATATGCAGCTGATCCTTGTAAATTTCCCCTGGTGTGAGGGGTAGAAGAGTGATCTTGCGTCCCTTAAACTCAAAAATCTGCTTGTTGGTGTAGCCATCATGCAGAACTCGCCTGTCATACTGCCACGGCCTTCCCAACAAAACGTGACTACTCTTCATGGGAACCACATCACACAGGAACTCATCTTCATACTTCCCAATTGCCAACTTGATGAGTACTTGCTGAGAAACAGTTATAGCTCCCTTGTTGTCTAACCACTGCAGCTGATACGGTCTTGGATGTGAAATACTCTTAAGATTAAGCTTCTTCACCATCTCATCACTGGCGGCATTTGTGCAGCTGCCTCCATCAACAATCAAGGTGCAAACCTTATCCTGAACTACACATCTTGTGTGGAAAAGATTCTCACGCTGTTCCCTATCGTCTGGATGAATCTGAACACTCAAAGTTCTGCGTGCTACTAACATCTCTCCAACTGCTGCTGGTTCTACTTCTTCCTCTGCATCAATTTCTGTTTCGCTTTCTGAACTATCTTGAGGTACAATCTCTCCTCCTTCTTTCAGGAGAAACATTTTCTTGTTAGGACAATCTCTGGAGTAATGTCCCATTCCTTGACATTTAAAGCATCTAATGCTGCTAGTAGAAGATCCACTTCTGGGTTTAAACTCGGTTTTAACCTCTTCTCTAACTGTTGTTGTCGCTGGTTTAAATGAGGCTGGTTTGTTGAATTCTCTCTGTTTTGGAATATTGGAAGTGAAAGTAGATCTGCCAACTTTCCTCTTGAGCTGCGACTCAATCAACTCTTTGAATCGGTTCTCAAACTTGCTATCAAGCTGCTCTAATTGCTGAAAGAGTTGAGAAGCTGTTGCTCGATTGGCTTCTTTGATTTGCTGAGCCATGGCTTTGCTTAGAGCTTCCATAGCTTC